>JAKLTH010000282.1:0-170000 GCA_025175895.1 Wurfbainia villosa
TAGCCAAGTAAGGTCAACTAAAGCATCAAGTAGTGCAAGAGGGCAGTACGTAAAGATGACAGGAAGACCTCAAAAGTGGGCTTTTTGACGCGAGTGAGACCTCATCAAACAAAAAAAAAAAAAAAGAAAGGGTGAGACAGAGAGGCAGAGTTTAGCCCACTGACACGCTTAAGATAAAATAGATATTTGTGACAGGTCTCGGATTAGCACCGTTCGGTTACGTGCCCTAGTCCCCACACCCCACCCTATCCGACCACTTAACTTTCGCTCGTCTCGCATCCCCGCATTCGATGAGCTACGAGAACCCGAGAAAGCATGGCATTCCGTCCGCCGATTGAGCCCGCTAGACTAGCCCTATCTGGAATTTCTATCTAGTAGGAAGATTCTTACCCGAAAGCTCACTCCGATAAAGCAACTATACTCTCACTCGTACGCTTGCGAGGCTATCCCCTCCCACTGCATAGCTTGAATCGCCTAATCCTAGCTTACCCCCGTCGGATACTTCTATAAATGGGAAGCACTACCAACTGTAAATACAGGCCCCTATCACATAAATGGGAAGCACTACCAATTGTAAATACAGGTTCCCTATCGCATAAGGGAAAGCAGATCAGGAAGGCTACTAATATATTGTTATTGTTTCTCCATAATCTGAGTCCTCTATTCTATGGTCGTTGGATTTGACTCGAGCGGATAGAGACTCCTTTCTGGTCTGGCACACTAAACCTCCTTCGGTCTCCTTTAGTCGGAGAGGCAAGAAGAAGGATGCTCTTGCGACCTACCATTCCAGAGAAAGCCCGATAAGGAGAATATCCACCCACTCTTATTCCACCAACAACCGACAGTTGGTGGTCCCTTCTCTATTCAGGACCGAATGACTGTCTCTAGTTCGTGTGCTTCCCCACTCTCTGTCTTTCCGCAAGCAAGAAGAAGCAACCAATAAGCGTGAGGCTATAGCATATACTTTGGATGCCCCTGATCCACTCGAGCTACTGTAAGAAGAAGGAGTGTCCGGAAGAGCTAGAGAGGAGTACAATTGGAAGAATAATAAAATAAGCTGGAGTAGCCTTGGCGGATTCGATTCAATAAGCCAAGGTTTTCGTGAAAGAACGAAAGTGTAAGGAAAGGCTTAGTTCATAATATCTTTAGGTGCCCACTTTTCTGGTATACTGGGTGGCTATGTAGCTTATTCTCATGAAAGGCTTAAACGGTAGATCTATTCTGCCTATGAAAGGGAAAGTTCGGAAAGCGTCTGACTGATGCCTTGGTCTCCAATTACTGGAGATGGTAAAGAAGAAGAAGCCCTGCAAGTAGTAGACGAGATTTCTATTAGAGTAGCCCGCGTATTTAAATGGGGAGACTAGCCTGGTCAGAGCTCGGCCCCAAGCTAAGCTAGCTTTTCCGGTGAGCGATCTGAACTGATCCTGAACTAGACTCATTAAGGATAGCGAAAGGAAGGGCTCAACCTTATAGTAGCACGAGACCGTGACAATGAATGCTCTAGAGCGACTCTGAGCTACTACCGAGTCTTCCTTATAGAAGAGGGGAGCTAGTGGTACTGTCGATCCTCATTCCTATAGTAGCTATGCCCCCTTACGAGTCTCTTCTCCTCCTCTATCCTTCTATCATTACGAAGTTGTTCTTATCTGAGAGTAAGGTGCAGAGCGATTAGCAGTCCAGAGATAAGGAATGGAAAGAGTGAAGAAGGAAGGTTTTTTCCGGGCATTGAGTCGAGATCACTTACTGAACCCTTCTTCTCCTCTATTCTATCCTTTCTTATATTTATATATATATATATAAATAGAAATAAGAAGAAATGTCCTATCTTTTCATATATAAGAAAGAGGAAATGCGAAATGCCTACCATATTGTAATGCTCTATCTTTTGAAGCTATGCTATCCTCGCTACTCATAATTTGACTTTACTAAGATTAAGATCATCTGCTTCCTATCTTTGAAGCACTCAAATCCTGATATGCATATAATCCATCGTAGCCGCGGCAGGGAAATAACCCTTTCTTTATTATTACTTGTCGCTCTACTATTGAGTGGTACTCTTGTTATATACATATATGATCTGGTGGCTGATTCTAATGGCATGGATATGGTGGAGGGAAGCCTAGGTTTCAGTAAAGGCGATTCGGCTACCACTACTGGGTCTGGCTTACTAGATAGATCTAGAGTAGAGTTCGTGTCTTGGTGAACATATAGAATACAATACCTCTATCATGCCACTAGTTCCACTCAGATTAAAGGATCTTCTGTCTGGAGGACTTGATAAAGAAAGAATGTAAAGTAGCAAAGGGATCGGCGCTGAGACCAATCTCTTCCAAGTGGCTGACGAGGAAGGAAGCCCCCTTTCTTAATGACTCTCAGTGCTTATGTCAGTGGGGAAGCCCCGGTTGGGTATGGTTGGTATAGCCGGCTACCTTTAATTAAGATTTTTGGGAGGACTACTATACATTGGCAATCAAAGAACTTGACCCGTTAGTAATCAGAGGTGCGAGGAATATGTGTGCAGATCAGAGAAATATGTGTGCGAACCGAGCCTGAATTGGGATGGGATCTTGGCATACTTTTTCGTCCTTGTTGAGCAGAGCTCGCCTGCACCTGTCAGTGGGATCTTGATAGGAAGGAGTCTCTTTCTTATCTTATTTGGCTACCCTACCCACAAGTGAAATCATCGGCTAACTAAATCAAATGCTTGCGATAGCTACTCTTTATGTTATGAAGGCCTTGGGAAAGGTTAAAATGGGATGACGGAACTAGACTTCCATATGTGTGTATGAAAGCCTCAGAGGCTGCGAACCTCAGGAAGGACCCCTTCACCGTGCTCAATCGGATCAGGACTAACTTAACGCTCAACGTACCTAAAAGCGTCTAATTTCTAAATGGTTCCAAGTGCCAAAGTCACCAATCCAGTGCTTGCTCCTATGAATCTTCCTCGGTGCCCGCCAGAGCTAGACTCAGAATCTTCAGTGAGCCGTGAAGAAGAGAAAGCAACTGCGAAGCGAAGACAAGTTCCCAGGTGCGGAGGGGAAGGGCTTCAGAAAGAGAAGAGAGAGCTCACCCGTACAATAATCCAGAAGCAGCTCATGCAAGAGGCTAGGTGTGCTGGCGTGCGTAGCGGACAGGTTCTCTTCCCAATCCAGGATAGGAGCGGGAGAACCCGGAGTTGCTTTGCTAGCACTACTCTGATCTGAGAGACTTCTCACTCCCCTTTTAGTCGAGCCAGAAACACAACATAATAGGATACCCTCGAATTCCGCCCTCTGTTCACGTAGCATATCTTCAACTGAGACCCTTATTAGGCTCTACTATCTATAATTTAAGTAATGAAATGAACTAATGATTCGGCTAAAGGAAAGGTGCGAAGCAAAAGACTGAGCAGGGACTGATGAGCCCACCTTTGCACTGCACCATCTTGAATCCACCCTCTTCATTCATCTCGGAGACGCGTGCCAATCAATGGTTCTGAGCCCACTCACCTCTACTAAGCTTAGCTCATCCCTTCGCTGACCGAACCCCGACCGGAGAGAGATTGACTGGAGATGCCTCTGTGCCCTCGTTCCTCCACAAAGACTTTCATTGGAATGAGCCGCTCCTTGCCTGCTTGAGGAGCATTCATTATAGTCGCTCACTCCCCATCTATCCCGTCCGATGCCGATCCAGTCTGCCGAACGAATCTCTTATGAATCGACCAGCTCTTAGAACTTGGTCGAGGCAACAAATAAAGAAAATAGCTAGCCCACTGCCTTGTTGCATTTCTAGCCTGAGCCTGAGCTCACCATTTTAGGCCCGCTCCACTTGTCTGGTCAAGCCTTTCACGAATCTCTTGTCGGCTGATCTTAATCTCTGCCCTCGGAGCACCTACTGTGAAGATGATTAGTGAATAGGCGTCACAATTAAAGGAAGCCGCAGTCGGTGACGGAGGCGGCCCATAAAACCAAGTGCTAGTTCATGGGCTGGCGTCGCTGTCGCTCGCTCCTACCTTCTCTTCGCCCGGCACGGCATGCTAAGCTCTATGCTCTCCGATCCGAGGCCTATCCGCTCTTCCCCTCGCTACCCAATCTGGAATCTTTCCCGTGACCGTGACTTGCGCGCTCAACGAAGCCGTCCCCCTTTGATTCGTCAGAGGGATGTCTGGCCGGGACAGGGGAACGAAGCCCTCTGATCGATCACTGTCTGTCCTCTGCCCTCGCTTTAGTGCTCCGCATCTGAGCTCTGAAGAGTTTCTTTGCTTCGTGACTAGGACTCGTGACTGTCTTACCCGGTGCCGATCTAATCTTGCTTGGATCGATCTATGACCCCTGCACCCCAGCATGCCCGGACGAGCCTTCTTTCTATCGTTCGCTGCCACGTGTGGAGTTCCTCAGCCGCTTCGCACTATAATGAATGACCGAGCTCCGCACTATCTCTAGCAGCTCCGCATCTGAGCTCCCTTCTCTCTATTGGAGAACTCAGGAGCACTCTCATGCGCTTTCTTCCCAGCTATCTGACCCGCAGCTGCAGGAATTCCGAACATGCCCGACCGAGGCTTCCCGCATGCAATCTCCGCCACTATTCCCGTCTCGCAAGCACCTAGCAGTCTTCTTTGTTGTGCCCGACCCTGCCTATGCGGATCAATGCAAGATCGCCCCACTATTTGCTCATGCTCTCTCTTCGACTTGCATGTGTGTCGCATCAACTATGAAGCTATCTCGCCTACGAATCCATTCCCTCCTTATGAAGCTCTCCGGTTCTCTTATAATTTCTCTCTGAGACAGTTTCTGAGACTATTAGACTCTTCTACAATACAAGCATGTGTTAAGCATATAGCCTCAGAGCTCTCTTCCCTTGCTTGAGTGCGAACATTCCAAATCTTAGGCTTCCGCGGCTAGGCGGGACTTAAAGCATTGCTCCTTCGCTTCCCCGTCACCGAGTCTGGTCTTTCCTCGTGTTCTATTCTCTCTGATTGATCCGAGACATCCAGACTAACCAAAAAACAAACACTGAAATGAAAAACTTATCAGAGAGAACTGAACTTCCAAATTCCGGACCTTGCTTTGCTGCATCGGATGAGTGTGATTGTCGCAGACCAGGGCAGGGATGAGTTGAGTCCTCATGATAGCTCCCCATCGCACCGCACCCTTCCCGAAGTGCCGCCAGACTTTCATGCCTTACGAAACCCTACCGAGCCGAGGTAATCCCGCAGCCCATCATTCAACTCAGCTACAAGCTCGTGAGGAGGCTCAGCATCACTGGGACCATATATCTTTCCCAAGATAGGTAGGCTCCTTCCACGCCGCATTCCCGATCCCGGGCTTCCAAGGCATGAGCTTGGCTGAGAGTCCTTCTCTGGCATTGAAAGAACCGACCGCTCCTCTACTCTAGCTAGCCTCTCTGACTGGTCCATCTTCCACTGCCTCTCTGACCCGTCCCCTCTCTCTTGATCTTTCTCCGCTAAAACCAACTACTGGAAATTAATGGAACAGGCGGAACGTGTCAAGCAATGGTACTTTGCACTCGAGATCGATCCATTCTTTCCTTTCTGAGATTTCTTTATAGGTGGGCTCGCTCCGGACCTTCCTTTCATGAGTTGGCTCGCTTTTGCAAAGATTTCGGAGTTTGCTAAGATCGTCAGTTGCAGAGATTTCGCTGTCGCTCAACTCCGCCGCTTTACTCTGCCGCTCAACTTCGCCGGTTGGTTGGCTCTCCATAATTACGCTCTAAGGTGGGCTCGGCTAGGTGGCTCAGCTAGTGGGGCAGGGAAGAGTTGAGTAGAACCCAGCGCTGGTATAGCACCTTTAGAGTAGAGTTTCGTTCCTTCGTTCGCACCTCTGTGGATGAGTCTGCTGCTGACGTCGCTGTCGCTCGTACCTCGGTCAAGGTCCGGTCGGCTGTGATTGGTGAACTCGGCTCTCCAACTCCGGATTCGGATTCCTCTGTCCCGAGCTTATGGATTGTGATAGCTCGGTTGACGACTTCTGATTGGTACGACTGATGCGTTGTCTTCTCTCGTGCCTTTCGCTGGCACTCCCGATGCATGCCCACACGAGCGTTCGTTAGCTGCCCTCTTCTGCTCTGCATCAATAGTAGGGCCTAGCCGGAGCTTCCTTTCTCTCGCTTGATAAGAAAGAGTCTTAATCGAGCTAGCTCTCTCGTTCCATTCTCTGGGAGCCATTTAGATCCTTCTCCGGGTTTCTGGTCTTGGTGCCCCATGCATGCCCTATCTTCGGGAATTCCACCGGCAAAGTGGAGCGGCTCCGTCAAGCGCAGCGGCAGAGTGGAGCGATAGCGACATCTCTGCAGTTCGGAGCGATCTCTGCAATCCTTCTCTTTCTTTGCAAACGATAAACTTGATTATAATTGAGACTTCTCACTTCGCACCTTAAAGAATCCACTGAGCCTGGAGAAAAGATAGCAGAGTCGTCCTACCGCACCTTGAGTTCTTGAGTTCGCTCCTCAAACTTAGCCTCCGTAGCCGAGAACTCCAGCCTTCTAAACCTCCTTTGTAGTCGCTCTGCTCGTACCTCCCCATTCTTTCTTCCCAACTCGATACCGCTTCCCATGACCTTGACTGGGCTCGCCTGCTCCTTCTGAGTTGACTCGTCGACTCCGCTTTCCTCTCCCCTCTCTTGCTTCTGCCGCTTCGCACCGCAAAGAACTTGAAGTGAAGCAAAGCAAAGTGATAACAGAACTATAATTCTATATATAGATCTCGAGTCGAGTGCCGAGTGCAAGAAAAGAAGAAAACTTGAAAAGCGAGAACTTGAACCGAGCGAGAACAACTTTCAATTCAAAGAGAGAGAGAAGAGGTGCTGAAAGCGTGAAACTAAGCAAAGAGGCGATCATTGGTTCAATTCGCCGCCCGAGGAAGATCATTGCTTCAATTCCATTCCACCACTCCCGGTACCAAGAGTGCAGGCTAGTTAGGTGCTTGCTGCTTGCTTGCTCATAAGGAAAGACGAGACGGTGTCGAGGCTAATGTCTCAACGCTCAGCAGGCAAGGGCGGGCAAGTAAGGTGCGAACTGCCATTCTTCGTAGGGCTGCACTTGGAGTCCCGCAAGGAAAGTTGGTGAATTCTGCCATTCTGAGTTGTATTATATAGCATCTTCAGTAGTGCGGCAGAGCATTGCACTGAATTCTGCCATTCTTCGTAGGATCATATAGCAGCTTCAGTAGTTCAAAAGCATTATCTTTATTTAATATGAGTTCTCCGTACCTATTAGATGAGTGAGGGGAGTCGACTCATGCGGTTCAATAATCAGTCCCAGGCTACGGACCTGGCTTAGTCTTTTGTTCGGTTTCGTAGTGAAAATGCATTATCAGAGTTCGGGCAAACTTATAGTCGGTGACTCGGCTAAGGAACGGTTTAGAAGCAGAAATATGAGTGAACGGAGGATCATATCTGCATAAGAGAGTGAAGCTATTAATATAATGAGAATAAAAGAAAAGAACTTCTTTCTCTGATCAGTTGAGCAGTCAAAGATTTTCTTTCTAATTGAGTTGTCAACAATGAAGATAGGCGAATAAACGGGCTCGGTCGAGGTCAGCGAACTCAAAGGAATCGGTTCCTCGGCCCACGGAGCGGTATGCGTTCAAGTGTCAATAAGTGCAGGTATGCTATAAAGGCGTTCATACACCCTTGAAGCAATCATCATTCATAGAACTGATCAGTGCGTGCCGAGGAGAGCAACCTATGAGACTCATATAGAAAAGAAAGAAGGAGCCAATCCATTTATCTGCGGCAGAGAACCTATCCCACCTGACCTGGGCAGCAAGGAACGAAGATGCAGAGCAGAGAAAAGAGCTAAAGCAGAGGAGAGGCTCCGTCAAAGGAATCCAAATCAGGAGTGGGTAAGCGAGCCGGGCTCCCGCACGAAGAGCTAACAGAGTCAAGCAATCCTTTTACAGGCGTGGCACTCAAGGTGCGAAGCGAAGGAGGCGGGCGGACAGAGGTAGGAGCGATCCCACCTATGAGGCTTGAACCAATTCAGGCTCTTCAAGAGGACTAGGAGAAGTCGTCTGGCAGAGTGCCTCAAAGGTTTAGTGCCACGGGAGCGACTGAGTAGAACGGGAGCGCTTGGGAGTTCCCATCGAGTACTTCTTTTATGCTCCCCGACGAAGAGGTCTTGTTCTTCTTTCCATACAATAGAGGGAATCAGTCTCAAAAGAATCTTCTCTCTTTCCGGATACGGGGCCAATCAATGGTGCAGAGCAGGGTGTGCCTAGATCAAACTCTGGAGTGTGAAGCATACTCACCGTCCCTCTTCCCTCTATACTGGCTCGTTAGGGCTCAAGTGCGGTCATGAATAGATAGAGATCGGTTCATGAATAGATAGATCTGGCCCCTCTGTCTTTATTCATTAGTTCAGTCAGTCAATGCGTCATTAAAGGTTGGCTCGTGGAGTATACTTCACCTCTATATAAGAGGGCTCGGCAAAACTCTGAAATCCGCTTGTGAGCTTAGCGCACTCGGGAGAAAAGTGGAAGCGGGTCCAAACCTTAACCTTTTTTAGGGTGAGAGCTGCTACGGGTCTTCTTTAGAATAGGCTCGACCGGAGAGTTCATGGCCCGAACTTCATATTTAGTAGTCAATGTTGCCCCAAACGAACTTCATATTTAGTAGTCAATGTTGCCCCAAAGGCAAGTATATTATCTGGGAGTCCAATGTTTGGTGGTTGGGAGGTTGGTATTTTAGCTAAAAAAGGATTTGTGCATTTTTATTCAATTTATCAAGGGTCTGGTCAATTTATATATATCTGATCTGGGCATTGGATCTCCTTATTATAGTAGTCCCGTAAAAGCGTACACCCTAAGACACCTAAGGGACGTTAAGTGCTCGCTTTACTGGTCCGAGTGATAACGACGGCGACGTGGAGTATAATGGTCGTTGAACATCTGTCAGGCATGTGGCCAGTATTAGATTAGGTCGATTACCGGGTCTGCTAGACTCGAGTGCTACATGTTCGGGATACGAGAAGGCAACGATTGAACCGGGGACTCAATAGTCACTAAGGAAAGGCAGAGGAACAAAGGGGCCACTCGACTAGGCAAATAGAACGGAGGAGGGCTTCTGGGAGCCCCATAAAAGGGGTGCGGATACTAGGTAACAGAAATCGCCACTACCCGGTCAGCCTACAGGAAGTCAGGGTACTTTACGGACACGCGAAAAACGAGAAAAGGATGGCTCGGGTATGAAAAGGATGACTCGGGTATGAAAACTAATAAGAGATGACTCAAAGCAAAGGGGAGTGTACGCTTAAGCTTAAGAGAATCCAGGCCCTCACTGGCCCGGTACTATTAACACGACACGCGTGCGCGCATAAAGGAATGATTCTTGACCGAGTGCCGAACGGTTAAGCGGACCGTCACGGTTAAGCTAAGGAATCTGGACCGTCCAGGCCTCGAGTATCCCTCGCGGATGAAGCTCATGTCTCAGTTCAGGCTCATGCCAGCCCTGGTACACGTGCCCACGAGGAGGACCGACCGGACAACCGATCCGAAGAGATTGACAAATGACATGACCGGTCAATCTCCCCTTGTTAGGTCTGCCCGGATAACAGAGAAAAAGGTCAGCTTAAGAACAACAACGGATAGGCTCCTCAAAGAACTTATAGCAACGGATAGGTTTAGGACAAGAAAAGGGCTTTCCAGCTCATCTTGTAGGATCCTTGAAGACCCCATACGAGTCTCTCTTATAATAGTTTTATATATCCGGGGGTAAGGAGTTGAAGCCCTCATAAGGAAAGAGAGCTAAGCTTACCGGCCGGGACTAGGCATAGATTCCTATAACCATACCCTTATAGAGCCTTTTTAAAGCCCATTTAAAGCCTACGCCGTTGATCACCAATCCTATTGCGCCTACGCCGTTGATCACCAATCCACATGAGCCTATGCTTACGTGCCATATAGCTCACCCTTGATATGAGTTTAACTCAAGTGCCGCTCAGTCGTGTGTGTGTGCCCTTCCTTACCTCTGTCCCACTCACTCCTTACAAAGAACCTTTCTTCAAAGGCCGGAGAGACTTTCTTCCTTACTTGATTGATTGATGAATCACACGCAGCCCGTACGGCTCATTTCTTGACTCCGAAGGGGCTTCTAGCTCATTTCTAGACTCCGAAGGCAAGGCTTCTAGCTCATTTCTAGACTCCGAAGGCAAGGCTTCTAGGCTTCTAGCTCATTTCTTGACTCCTGTGTCAATCGTTCGTGTGTGTGCCCTTTTCCTTTACCTCTGTCCCACTCACTCACTCGTCTGGACTAATGATGGTAAGTGACCAAGACCCTTTCTAAGGTTTAGAAGCGGATCCCCCATAGGCTCCCAAGCAAGAGTCGTTCATTACAAGAGTCAATGGTGTACTCCTTCCGTCGGATAGTCGTTCATGGTGTAAGTGAATGGAAGGGGTAGAGTAAATGGCTCGTGCCTTTTTACGACCTGATGCGGAACCATGTTAGACCAGTTGCTAACTTCATTAAAGACCTGTAGCTGCAAAGCGACGTGAGACGGGGAGCTAGCGACGTGGAAAGAAATGCCGGTGGTCTTTAGTCGAGCTCCAGCTACTCATATCATACCCGGCAAGAGCGACTCATCAACTCATCAACGCAAGAAGCGACTCACCTCACTCAACGCAAGAGCGCCCGTCAATGCAAGGTCCGAGGTCACGACGGCATGCTCGAACAACCAACCACTTCTCTCATGCCATTTACGCGCGCGGGAGTTCATATACTATTAGTTCATATACTTTACATGTACTAAGAGTACACTAATAGAAGTGTCTTTTTTTAAGGCTTGGAATTAACGACCTCTTGCTCCGAAGTGGAGAGGAGAGAGGCAGATTGGGTGAATGCTCTACTTCTTTAAGTAGTATGCTTGCTTCTGTCTAACTGCTGGTTTTCAGTGATGTTCAATGGAATCAGGCTTGGGGATTAAGACAAGGAGACCCGCGCCGCTCCTACGTTCTTCATCATCGCAGAAGAAGTGCTGAGTAGGGGTCTTTCTATTGCCTTCCGGGTCCAGTGCCCAAAGGTGAGTCACCCTCTATTCGCAGATGAGACCCTGGTCTTCCTCAATGGTGAGAAGAGATCAAGCAAAATGAACATACCATAAAATGCACATACACATAAAAATGCTCCCACTTTAAAAATGGAGTCTCCCTCACTCTCTAACGCTCCATTCACTCCTTTCCACTCTCTTCCCGTAACAGTGATCCTTTTCTTCTATAATATGAGAAATGAAATTGATCAGAGAAAGCCAGGCCTCTATTCGCCCACTCAATTCATGATCCCATTATCCCCGCAAGCATGTCTACTAAGACTAAGAAAAGAATGGGACTGTAGGGGCTCGATATCCAATCCATGCCCTCGCATGGAGGGTAGGCCCCACCAGTCATACCAGTAGTCACACCTATAGGAGGGGCACCATTAGGAGAGCGCTATGCGAGCACTATATCTATAGAGGAGAAGATCTTGAGTTCTGCTTTCAGTGGGAGTGAATTTTCCTTGATAATGCCCGAGAGATAGGTCAGCTTTCCTTCATGGGAAAAGAGAAAGACTAGTGAGCTTCCCATGCTTGATTAAAGAATTTAACCGGGCCACTCTTACGAGAATCAATCTACCTCCCTAGGTCTTTTTTCGAGTCTTTTGCCCTCTTCTCTTGAGCCTTTCAATTGCTCTCTTTAGTGGGTTCGTTCGGTCTTGAAGTGAAGTCGGGACTCTGAGGAAGAAGCAAATGCCAGGCGCCTATGATAGGGTTTCGCTTCATTGTCTTTTCTTTTACGGGAGCTTCTGCTCGAAAGGATGAGGATGTAGTTTCTTCCGGTGTCCGCGACTTCTCACTTCTCCTTTCTCTGGATTAGAAAAAGGGAGGGACAGAAAGAAAGGGTAGACCGCTCCGCATCTGAGCCCTGAAGCCCATGAAGCACTCTCTAAATGCCATGAATGACTCAACCTGGCCAGACAGCTAGTGTCCCCCTCTCGCATGGGGCCGCTTTCTAATATAGTATGCGACTCACTGCTTAATCATCCTTTTATCTAATAAAGAGTCCTTCCGCAGATTCAAGCAATGAAATCCTGCCTAGCTAGTCCTGCCCCGCCCTGGAATGGAAGACCTCGCTTTGCCCTAAGGGTCGAGCAACTGCCAGCAGGTAGGAAGCAAATCTACTAACGGAGAAGCCTCCTATATTATCCGACCGGGTTCAAGGGACTGAGTTCGGTCCACTCCAACTCTTTTGTAGCCCCTAAAGTACTTTGTTTTTCTTTAATATGAATCATGCTCTCAGATCTACGTACGATGGTTCAATATAGATTATATGCCGTGTGCCTTTTTAGGTTTGAGAAAGATCTTATGAAAGGCCTCTCTAAGGTAGTTTAGTGCCTTAGGGCTAGGACCTTAGCAATCCTCTTTGAAGGCGAAGGGGCGCGACAGAGTAGATACTGAGAGAATGGGTTTGGACTCATAACTATACCCCTCCCCGTCTGGATGTCCTCTTTCATCTGATCCCACGCTTGGTAGATCAGAGTCTCTGGTCACCCTCTGAGCCTTGTCCATGAATTAAATTAGAGGCTTGAGCTCCCCGATTTCCTCATTCAAGTAGTCGACCTCCGAAACCCACACACATCTAAGTCTGAATGGTCATCCGATATAGAATAGAAAGCTTTGTCAAAAAATAATAAATGGGATGTCTCTGGAATCGTACTCAAGACCTAATTCTTATTCAAGAAGAAAGCGCATGGATTGCCCGCCACCTAAGCTAGTCTTATTTATTCAGTACTCCTCTTATTTATACCCGCAGACGGGGCGATCTCTGGAACCTTGAATAAAGGCAAGGCAGCGAGTGTTGAATTTAAAGGCAGCGAGTGTTGAATGCTTTGTGCCAACATCTCTTTCAATTCAAGATTGGATTCTACCAGGCGCTTTCCTTATTATATCAGCTGTCCTTATTGTTTCACTCAGTAGGAGACTTATCATTTGCTGCTGAGCTCTATGGCCGTGCAAGCAAATCAGGTCCTTACTCAATCCATCCACTCTCAACAATTACAGTAGCCTGGCACCGAGAGTACAAGAGTGAAAGAAGCTCTCGGGACTAGCTATCTTAGCAGAATAATTGGAGCAGCAGACGGAGAATGGGAGCTATGTCTAAGCAGAATCAAGGTTCTATAGAATATATATAGACTCCGAAGCTCAGAGCCAAGATCGTCTCTATCTAAGCTAAGATAATAGAACGTAAGCGGACACCGGTCTTCTCTTTTCTTTCTCTCTCCTCTGCTCTTTCATAGGTGAGCTTGAGAGTATAGTTCAAGATCTTCCCTATGCCTACTTTAATGTAATGGTTGAACTAGGGACCGGACCGAATCGACTTAAGAAAGATAGGTCTCAAGTGGATGCCTGGGAAAGAGATGATGAGTGAGCGGGTTATGAAATCATTAAAAGTAAGGGCTTACCTATCCTGAACTGTTTTATTCAATGGAAAGAACTAGCAAGACAGACAGTCCACTGCCCGCCTCGAGTACTGGCTCAGTTTCAGGCTAGAGAGTGAGAGGCGAAGGACTAGAACCATCCATAATTAATCTAACGCGGAGCGCCCTATCCAACCAAGCATGCTTCATAAAGTAGAGTAGCCTGCGCCACTAAGTTCAGTTCGAGTTTAATGTTAAATCTTAGGTTCCCTGCATAGTATGCAGACTCAAGACTGACCTCTCGTCCCTTCTTCTTGAGCAGATTAAACCCTCTTCCAATGGGAGACCTCGCCTTGACCCTCCGAGTGTTTTTCTTTGACCCGTCCCATCCATCCTTACTGTTTTATTCAATCAATGGTAGACAGCTAGGGACGAGCTCTTTCTCCGATCCGATTCGCTATTTCTCATTCGCTATTTTGGTCGTCTCATTTCTTCTTGGCCACAGGTGAATCTATCGAGTCTTCTCACTGCAAGGTAATCCATAGCAAAGAGGCTGCGTATATGTGGAGACTCAGTTGGCGCTTCCTGTCTTTCCTTTCCGTTCGCAGGCACTTATTAGTTAACGAGAGACTTTTAGCATTCATGGGTCGATCTTTCTCTTTATATTATCTAAGAGTTCGCGAAGCCGAGGGGGTAGAAGTGAAGCCCGTGCCAGTGGCCTAACCCTTTCTTTCGAAAATGGAAAGATAGCTCATTGCACATGTCAATAAGACAGAAAGGAAGGGAAAGATTTCTGCACTTATGATGGTTCGCACCCCAAGGAAGTGGCCCAGCGGTCGTAAGCGCAGAAAGACCTTCTTTTCAGTCGTGTCCCATTATTTTATTGAGCTTTCGGACCTAGCAAGAGCTACAGTAGGTAATCCGAGTGGGGAGAGCTTGGGTTCGGGATGCACAGAGCAAGGAAGCACTACTTGAATAGATTGCCGAGGAATGAGGTCGACCTACACTACATGGGATCTATCTTACGGATCAGCTTCATGGGCTCACTACAACTAGGAATATCTTACTCGCGCTTACTCTCTGCTGCGACTACTACTTGAATTATTAGAAAGGATTCCATTACCTATCGAACCCTGCTTAGTAAGGTTAACAAGAATGCAGTGCAGGTAGGCAGAAATATCATAAGATAAAAGTGGAATATAGTACCCTCCTTTATGAACTAGTTGGGAGCTTCACTTGGCCTTCAACCTATGATCTTCTTCTGGAAGATAGTCAGTCCCCCCTTCAATTAATAAGGTCTCGCCACAAAGTCAAGTTAAGTCATAACCTATAATAAGTCCGATTCGCCCCGTCGACGTCGCCCCTCCGCGTCGTTATCACTCGCCCGTCGCTAGCTTCCCGTCGTTCCTCGGGCCTCCTATCCTCTCCTCCGCTTCCGTCTGAATGGCGTGCTCTTCCCGATGCGAGGCATGCGTGAGGCTATGTTCTCGAACAAGGCTTCTCTGATGAATCAACCCCGGGTCGCTCCGCTCCTTCTCTTCCCGAGTCATGTATTTCCCGTCCTGAATAGACACTGCCCGCTCGTGGTGCCCTAACCAATCAACTTAAGAAAGGGAAGCGAGCTCATCTTATTGTGACGAGTGGATTGCTTCAATATAAAAGAGAAAACCTGCCCTTCGTGGGCGATCTGAAGCTGCTTGGGTGGGGAGTTCACGTAGCACCTACGGAATCAAAGCCCGGGTTGCTTGCCTCTCCTCCGTACTAGCCTCGTTGCCGGGTCTCCTAGGACTGCGAGCTGTCTTTGCTAGGACCGCCCCTCTTCTTTTCTTTCTTGAATCGACTTTGCCCGGAACAGAGTATCGTAACTGCGTAGTGGGGTTTGCCTGATCTTAATTTAACCCACGCCCTCACTTAGTGTTTTCTCTGGTCGATGAGGCCGTACCCCAAACTCCGCTCTCGCACTCATTGATTTGATGACCTATTAGGACCTATTAGATAGAAATGCTCTCGGCCTGGGTGGAATGGGCACTTTGTGATGCCTCTGCTCTCCTTCCTTTGACTGACCATTGCCCTTTGCTGAGTTCAGTTATCGAAGGATCATTCCATCTCATTGATTAGGCGGGGACCGATGAGAACCGAGGATCCGACTCTTCGAGGGTCGACGGAGCCTAGGGTCAGTTCTAGCTCCTCTTACTCTCCTCTTTGATCTCTTGTATGATTGTAGATCTCCGTGCCCTACCAAAAGCCCTTACTCGACAGGGGTCAAAATAGATCTCGATCTCTGATTGATAAATTAGGATAAGATCGGCGAGATAGGACCGCACTTCGCCTTTGGTCGGATCGCTGCACTTTCTTTCTCTCGCTCTGCCTCACTGCACCCTCATTCATCGACTGTGCCCTCCCTCATGGAAAGCCCTCGTGAACAACTCAACCATGAGGCAGCTCGCTGACACATATCCCTGCCGCTCGTCTGGCCACTTGGATGCTCACCGGGAGTCCCACGCCACGCCCTCAACCGTCCACCTGAGAGATGAAGAACTACTACGCTCGCACCTTTCTTACACACCAAACCAAGTAAGCAAATCCCTTGCTGTCAATAAACTGTTTAGCACAGAGCTGACCAGGTCCAAATCAAGCATAGCGGCCTCCCTCACCCTTTGAAAGAAAGAATGAAAAGAATAAAGAATGAATGGAAAGAAAGAATGAAAGAATGAGAAGAATGAAAGCAGCACTCGTAGCCATAGTGAAAGTAGATATGAGTAGAAGCAGTGAAGAAAACAGTAGATATGAATTGAATAATGAGTAGAAGCAGTGAAGCAAAGCAGTAGAAGAAGAGCTCGGAGTAGAAGCAGTGAAGCGCATGAAATGAATAAGGCGGCCTCCCTTGGTCCCCATCCCATAGGCAGTACAATAAGAGCAGTGAAAGGAGCAGTGAAGCAGTAGTAGAGGAGCAGTGAAAAGAGAAAGATTTTGATTTTAAAGCGGATGCACGGGTTCGATTCCAGTTTCTATTCTATATCTATTGTATTGAAATTCTTTACTCGTACCTCGGCTCGGGACTGAGGAGGAGGAGCGACACGGATCTTATTCTTGAGGGAAGGTGCCTAGTAGCAGCAGCAGTGGGGATCGAATGATCACGCGACGAGGTCTTTAGTAGCATATCAGTAGAGATCGAGGTAGCCCAATCAATCGTACCAGTAGAGGTAGAGATAGTGTCCCAGTGGAGGTGGAGATAGATAGTGTGGAGATCTAGTCGTCCCCGTCGAGGTAGTGTGGAGATCTTGCCCAGTCGTTTCAGTAGCGGTAGTGTGGAGATCTTGCCTAATCAGTCGTGTCCCGGAGAGAGATTTTCTAGGTCTGGTGTGTGGGATGTTGATTTTGCCCTTGATAAAACCATTTAGACTTTATGCGTTCTGCACACATCTTTGTTATATTATATTGATTGATTGACTGACGTGCACCTAAGCTATAGTAGCAGTCTTCTTTTCTTCCGTCCGGGTGCTGGCTAAGCATCTTTTTCTTGGTGGGTGCAGTTATCTTTTCTTCCGTCCTCCGCACTGTCTTCTTGCTTGGTGCTGGCTAAGCATCCTTTCTGCTCTCAATGAAAGAAAGAAAGAAGAGGGCATGGCCGACTGCGTACTCAAAAGAAGGGTGCATAGCCCACTGCGTACTCATAAATGAAAGAAAAGTAAGGATGACTCTGTAGAGCAGGTACTGAAAAGTAGAAGTAGTAGTTCAAAAGCAGAGCTGGTTGGTAGTTCTTACCCGTAGTGAAAAGCAAAGCCTGAGCTGGTAGTGAAAACAAAACTATCAATAGTAGTTAAAAAGAGCTGGTAGTTCAGTTCAAAGGAAGAGCTGGTAGAGATAGTGCGGAGCTGGTCTGGTGGAGATTGAAGAAAGGAGATTCAGTGCGGCCTTCCACTACTACGTTTCACTCCCCTGGTCGATCTGAAGCTTCTCGGTTCAAGGTGGGGAGGAGAGGTGGCAGATAGTTGGTAGTCGATCCCCTTTGAGTGAGACTTCCCTTCGTGTGAACCATACATAGTGGGGGGCTCCCCCCTTCTGAATGGATGGGATCCGGACTTAGAGGCATGCTTCTCATTGCCCGTCCTATACGAACCTTTACGGAGGAGAATTACCAGGAGAAGGTCAGGGAGAGTCTAGAAGAGACCTGAACGGATCTCTCAGCTCCTTCACGATCTTTTTCCCCTTTACGGGCCCCGCCCCCTTTCCGCCAATCGTGCGGAACAACCTTAACGAGGCGGAAGCGCCTGATCGCTTAACTGCCCTGTCGGATATGTACCAAAGCCACTTTGGTCGAAAACGGAATACAAAGCCCGTTTTTCGGCTTTCAGGCAGTTATTGCACTGATGGGGGGTGGTGGCTAATCCGTACGCGCAGTGGGGGCTGACAGCCAGAAATTAGATTTGGGGAACGAAGTAAATAGATGCGCTCTCTAAGGGATAAGGGAGAAGACAGGAGCTTTGAGCTTAGAGAAGTCCCTTGGCCGGACAGAGGTCCGGGGAGGGGTCCAGACAGAGGGCTTTCCGCATCTTCTTTTGCTTCCTTATTGTTCCCCCCCGGACGTAAGCACCCCCGTGTCGAACCGGGTAAGCAAGTCGCGATCAGCAAGGTTGAAATCCTGATCCTGCATCTGGAAAAGGATGCTTCAAGCCCAGCTCGCGACAAGCGAGGTAGGCTCGCTAGCAGAAAAAGAAAGGGGAAAGAAGACGGATAGATTGGTAGCGGAATGAGGAAGAAATGGAGTGGGCTAGGAAGGGCAGAAAGGAAGGACTGGGAATGCTATTTGGGAGTGACGGAAAGGGACGGCCGCTTCTTGATAGCACAGGAAAATGGATTTGGTTTACGATTCAATCTATTTCTAACACCAGGCAAAGTCCGACAAACAATAGAGTAAATACCAGGTAAGTTCACTAAAATATGGATATCAATTCCTTCTTCCACTAGGGCTATTCAAACTGCTAACTAGGATTCGGATTTTCTGCCAGACTTCAGCTCTCCGTTCTAAAAGCAAGAAAGGCAAGTCGCGTTCGCTGAGCCTCATTCTGTTCCTATAGATCCAGTTTCAACCGTCCATGATGAGAATAAATGCAATTGGAGGCAAAGCCTCGGAGGCTCTGCTGATTCATGTCCTTGGTTCGGTCTCTCTCTTCATGAAACCTCGGCCCTTTCTACCTTGATTGAAGAGCTGGATTCTTCCTATTCAGAAAGAGTTCAAGTGTTGCGCAAGACAAAGATGAGCTCCTTCTGTACGTCAACCCGATAGCCCTTGGCTCCGTCTGAGACCAAAGGGGAGGGAGCGACAGAACGAAGCGATCTCTCAAGGCCCATCTCGGACTGAATAGCCTACCTAATTAGCCATATCGGAGGCTATATGAAGCTTTTTCGATAGGGCATTAGTTTCACGACCGTAGCTCGAATGCTTCTGCAATTCTCCCAGGTAACAAATGAACTCCCTGTCCCCGGCCTCCGAAGGGAGAAAGCCCAGGTAGGGCCTACCAGCAACTATAGGTTGATTATACTAACAATAGGTAGAACCCGATTATGATGAAGATCTACTACTAGCTTACTCATCCGAAAGAGAAAAAGGAATGGAGAGCTCGTCCCTCCTCTTTCAGGAGAACGCCCGACCCAACCAACAATTTATAGCCCAAGGAAGAAGAGCTAAACTTAGAAGCTTTCGGAAGAGTGAGCCTTGTAAAAAGTAAAGTCAAAGGGTTCAGTTGCTAGACCAAGCATAAGGTAAATTGATCCTTAGTTAGTCACTCGACTCTCATGGAAGAAGGGGGTAGCTACGTCTCGCACGTTAGGAGGAATGATAAAGTCGGACGAACCAACTCTGCTTCCGAGGTCTGCCTTCCTTGATTGAGCCCTAAAACAGGCACCGGGGTTAGGACATCAGACAAAGCAATTGAGTCAAGCTTGTACTCTTTTGAATTAGACTGAACACCAACAATTATTATGGAATTTTTCAATTAGAAAACCTTTCCGATTTTAGACTCCAATCACTGAAATGGCTAAAAACCCATATCCTTGCTCTTCCTCACAGTTTACCACGATAGACCAATAAATCTACATAGCTCCCTTTGAAGGTGGAGCTTCGCGGGGATCGTACGTCAGCCAAGGCCTTAGACCGGAGCGCGTCTAGTTCTGTCCCTCCTCAGTAGGCTCTGGTTCACCTTCCGCCAGCTCCCTTTCTCCCTCGAGAATAGGCTTTGAGGAAATCGGCTCTGTGATAAAGGTTCCCAAAGTAGGCCTTCAACCTACTACCTACGAAGAGAGATTTCGGGCTACTCCACTCCAAGTCGGGATGGGTGCCACAGCTTGTACTGGCTAAACATCTCCTATCTTTCCAGAGTCTATCCCACTCTGACACTACTATATCGGAGGAAAAGTCTTGCCCGTCCTCACTGAGTGGATCTGGTGCCTGTAGCTAGTCCTCTTAGCTTTATTGGCTAAACTCTCCTGTCTTCACCCTTGACCGATTCGAAATGCACAAGCATTGAAGAAAGAGATGATCGAGTCTGCCATCCTAGGCGGTTCTCCCGTAGCGTCTCTGCCGGCTACTTTCGTTGGTTCAGGTTTGTCTGCCGTGACCACTACAACTAGGGGTCCCACAAAGGGACAGATCTCGTCCAACTCCTTAGCTACTAAAACCTCTTTCACTCGGGCTAATTTGATTATCGGGCGCCACCTGTTTGTTCCGAACTCTAGTAAGTAGCTTAATCTGTCGAGAAGAACCCGGATCGGACATGGAACCAGTCTTCGAAGCTTGAGAGGGAAAGACGGCTGCTCTGTGAACAACTCTAGTTGCTGGTCCTGCTCCAGCTAATGCTAGTGCAACTTTGATTTTAAAGCAAAGATTCGATACGTGCAACTCTTTATTAATTACCTATGGCATTCTCCGATCGGCCTAATCTCGTAATACATGGCTATGTCCCTGAGACTAATGCAATCCTTCCGTCGCCTGACTTCTCTGTTAATTCAATATCTGTCTGTCCTGCGAAATCAACAGGAAATTGGCATTTCGCAGCTCCGGTAAAGAAAATAACAGAAGGAATGTCAGTAAGCAGTAAGCTTTTGACACTCGGATTCTTTTTAAAGTAAGCTTTTGACAGGGATAGAAGCAAGGAATGATAGAACTGGTATGATTCAATCCCTTTATCTTCACCCTGGCCCAGGGGTTTTGGTTTTATTTAACTTGCATGTCTATCGGTTAATGCTTTAGCTTTCTTATACCATACCCGTTCACTGCAGATGCTTGGTTTAGTGCTGAGACCACTCTTTCACTTCTTCTCCTCTTTCTTTGACTGCTGGGTTAGTTGATGGAAAGAATGCTTTAATCTTTCTAACCGATGAGTTATCATTAGCAGCTGATCCTTCTCAATGAGATCATGTTATCGCTAATGAATGCTATTTGATGCCTGTGTCATTCAACTAGCCTCCTCCCTCTGTCTTTCTTAACCTCCACTGGCATAAGAAGGGACTCTATGCTACTCTTTTATGTTAAAGGCTTCCCTCCATTAGGCTATTCTATTTACTGATCGCCTTCGCTTCACCTTGAGAAAGGATATGAAAAGTGAATAGTTACAATATGATAGTTCCCACAGAAAGCCGAATACTCATTGTGGATCCAGGCTTTGATAAAAAGAAGACCTAGCCAATTGAGATTCATCTCATGTGCTTCGAAATCCATCATCGATTCTCGCTCTGATTCACCTCCGATATTGAAAGTGTTAGGGCGGAAAGCACTCTTGATTAGCGCCATTGCATTGGCTTATCTTAGATCTTAGTCTTTGTCTACTGTTGTAGATGGATTTTGGAAGTGGAATCGTCTTACGAAAAATACCAGGCTCTTGGATTTGATGGCTTCTTCCTCGCTACCCACCTTCTGTCTTCCAACCTTTCTATATTGTAAAAGACTAACTGACGGTAGAGCTCTTAGAGATAGATTATTGGGTCAGGGATTGCTTGACTTACTCCTCATTTAAATAGAGTAAATACTCGGCAATGAGAATGATAAATTAGCCGTAGTCCCTTAGAAAAAGCTCCATCCAAAGGTTTATAAGTCACTTACGGGCCACAGATTTGTGATTCGTAATTAATAGAACCTGGGGAATTGGAGAAAGGCTACGCACCTCAACTAGTTAAGTTAGAAAATACCTTTTGGTAAACTGCCGCCTTCCCTTGCCGAGACAAGTTCGAGGCATTAAGGAGAGCGTAACATGAGACATAATTGGGCTTTGTGGGGGAGTGAGCAGGTAACCAGGCTATCATGCGGCTGTTTACATCCTTTTCTGTTGATAGCCTGTCTCAGGCTTCGTGTGTTTGAACACACGAAGCTGTTAAGGGGATTCTTAATTCAAATCCACCTGGCAGTTGCCGGATGCCTTACCTTTGAAGGAGTTGTGCTCACTCTCCACATTGCGCGAAGGGTAACTTATTTAGTACGTAAATCCGGACTACTCTTCACATCCTTATATCTGAAGAGGTGTGCTGTTTGTTTACAACAGTACTATGCCGAATCTGCGTATAAGGATAAAAGTCAGTCTGACGTCTCAGTAAGTCTTAGTAGGGCGGGTATACCAACGATTATCCCTGCTCATCACCGACACATTATTATGTGTCGAGGTGAGCGTGGAGATTACTTGGTGAAGCTGTATCTATCCTTCTTTTCGTTATGTCGAATCATTCCGTTGGCTAAAAAGATTGATAAGTCAACGTTTGAATCGATTGATACGGAAGAGGATATGGGCGGCAGTGTCCAGAAAGTAGGTCGTCTTATCCAAAAGTATAGTGCACACCTACTTGAGATGTACACCCCCTGGTTATCTGAGATCCCAATGTCCATAGGGATATCTTGGGTTCCGACCTGGAAATCGATCCCCAATAGCGATAAGCGAGTTAAAAATCGCAATATACCACCGAATATTTTCTCTTCTCTGAAATATTAGATTAGGACTTTCGCCCGTTCGGTGGAGTTTTTCGCTTTTGGTTGGGAAGAAGCGCACCCTGTACGGTTATGGTTAAAGGCCACTATATGGCCATTTTACTTTAGTTATACTGACATGGTGTTGCAACGGAGCTACGATACATGGATAGACTATTGTCTAACGTGTTGGGAAGAGTGGTATTGGACAGAAGGAGTAGATCACTCTAAACTCCTACCAGGTCGCCTTGCTGCTGCGTATCCTGGTGCTGGTAAGAGGCGCATATTCGCTATAGGAAACTATATACGACAGCGTCTCTTACGCCCTGTACACGATTGGGGTATGCGGGTCTTATCTCGTCTACCTTGCGATGGAACGTACAATCAAGCACGTCCCATACAACGCCTTAGAGCGAAAAGACCGATGCTCAAAGAAATTTGTTCATACGATCTTAGTAGTGCTACGGACCGTTGGCCGGCTACTATCATTTATAGTGTGCTTAAATTAATATTTGGGCACATGGCCGCTGAGTGTATTGTTAGAGGAACCCTTGCTTCGCCTCTCTTTAAGATGGGCCTCCGCTTGTAAAGCGAGCGGACCTGTCAGTTCGAGTGTGGCAATCCTCTGGGTTACTATGGATCTTGGGCGCTATTCACCTTATCACACCATTATGTGGTGTGGTTGGCGGCAAATGGCCTATCCCGGGAACACGAGGCCTTTCGATCGTTATGCTCTGTTAGGTGACGATATAGTCATAGCTGATAGGGCAGTAGCCTAAGTTTATAAGAAGAAAATAGAGTGGCTTGGAGTCTCCATCTCCAAATCTAAGTCATTGGATTCGAGCTCTGGGGCTCTTGAGTTTGCTAAGCTGTTTTGGGTGAAGAAGGTTCAAGTTAACCTAACGCCCATTTCGGCGAAGGCTCTATTGTCTATTCATACATTCCTAGGTCTATGTTATGTAGCTGAGAAATATGAGCTATCACACTCATGTTTGTGTAGGCTGGCAGACATGGGCTTTAGGGTTCGTGCTCGCATCAAATCCACTAAGTTAAGTCTTAGATGGAGGAGATTGCAAGTTATAGCGGATAGGTCGTGCCATCGGGGGTCACTACCTTTGGATTGGTGGATTGGAAGAGGGAAACCTCTCAATCCTTATCTGAAGGGTATTATAGTGGCCTTAGTAAAGGAAAAGGTTAAGCCAGTTGAACTTGAGCTTATTCCTGACCGATACTTGAGGTTTCCAGAAACTGAGTTCCTAGAATACACTCTTTACCAAAATTGGATAAAAAAAAGAATGGTTAGAGTGGGTTCGATGGTATTCACTTCTGGAGATAAATCCTGATCCCAGTTTGGAAGAGCTTCTTAATCCTCCAATCTGTACGACGACCTGGAAGCGCCGAGTTGATAAAAAGGAATTAGTTAAATTCGGCCTTTTATGGACCTGTTGGGACTTGGGGGATGGTTGGTCTCTTTCTACTGTACCGCCCTGCTTGGAAACAGGACGGGAAAGGGTAGGTGAGAGTGTAAATATCTTCGACATTGGTAGCCAAGGAGACTTCCAATCTTCTTAGGTTGCAAGGTAATCCGAATATAAGTAGAAAATACCTGGCACGGAATCGGAGATCTTATTGTGAATCTCCAAAACCTTCGCTACAGTCTTATGGTAAGAAGGGGCCGCCCCTTTGAAGCAAATGCCTGTGTTAAAGCCTTCGTATTCAACGCATCTAGGATATTGAAGACCTTTCCAGCGGCGTAGTAAAAGGGGAACTCACTCTCTTAAGAGTTGAGATGGTCACTAATAGACAGACCACTTAAAGTACTCGAACAAGCCCCTGGCCAATATTTGGTAATCCAAGGCTTGCGTTCACGGATCAAGTAATTTCATATATGATGTTCCCGATCCCGATGACCCGCATACGATGTCAATGAGCGCTAGGAGAAGGAAGGGGACAAGCGCTCGCCTCGCTTTGAACAAAAGAAATAATAGAAATAAAAATTGTATTGAAATCGGATGGAACCGAATTCGCTTCTAGAGGGTCTCGTTCGTACGACTAAAAGAAAGGAAAGGCCTGCGTTGCTATATAGGCATTTCCAAGAGTCACTTCCTAGAAGGCAATGCTTATTAATGTATTTTATCTACTCAGGTACTCATCATAGCCTCGCGAGGCTTCTTGGCAAGGGATTGGATTCACCTCTCTTAAGCAAAGAACCAGTCGGCTAAGGCAATCAAAGGCACTTCAAGGCTGCCCGGCCTCTAGATGTACTCCCACTTCTTTTCTTGTGCCTTCTGCTTAAGATTAAATAAGTTAAAGAGCATTTAGGGATACGGTGCTGAAAAAGTGGTGCAGGAAGAGGGTAGAGAAGTCCTCGAACGACTGAATAGAATCTGGCTTCAAAGTGTTGAACCACTACTGTGTCGGCCCAACCAGGGTGGTCAGGAAGACCTAGCATTTGACTCCATTGAGTATTGGTGTAAGAGGACTGTGTTCTCGAACTGACATAGGTGCTCCTTCACTTCAGGTCTAAAGTGTCATTGTAATCCCGATCTATGGCGGTTGGAAATTGGCTGGCTTCCTCCAATATGGTCGAGGTGAAAGGCACCCTCTGACACCCAACGATCCTCTTGGGTGGGTGATCTAACTGGACTCCCTGGTTCCCTCTTGGAATGAGGTGTCGCTATCCCCCCAAGAGCTCTGAACGGTGGGTTCCTAGACTGGTGCACTTGATGCTGCACCTCTACCTTCACTTCCTTCGTTGGGGACGCTCGATATCATCGTACCACCTCCTCCACAGTGGCCATAATAAGCTGCGTGAGTTGCTCCGGGATCACTTCCCTCTATTTTTGTGAGCCCTATTGATCCATTCTGGGTATGCTTTCCTCTATGTCGGCCTAACCAAGGGCCAACCATCCATTCCAACTTGCTTGAGAGCCGGACGGATTCATTTCCAGAAGAACTGGTGCTGGCGCTGGAATAGGAACAGGTTCCGGGGCGAGTCGGTCTAGTCTTTGATACTCCATTACCCTTTCCTGCATCGGCCAAAGCCTTTATCCCCGGGTGTACTTTTGAAGTCTCGCTCTGGGTTATTGACCGGTGCACAAGTTAGTATTTGAATAAAAGAAAGATCTCCGTCCTTCCCTAAGTCCACCCTTTGACACATAGCCCATCTGTCAACCGGAACCATCATATTGTCCTACCGGACAGCGGTCCTCCCTTCTACCCAAAAGAAGATCTGCTCTCTTGTCGCTGGTAATACAATCTCATCTATGGCCTTTTTAGATTGTAAGGTAAGGATTGCCGTTCTTGTCCGAATGTGAGGGAATTTTCGAAATGTTGATGGATTATAGGTCGTTGGAGCTAGGATATATCTAAAGTCGAACTATATAGATGAAAGAGCTTGACTTAGTACCCTTTCCCCCAAACTCTTAATCAATTCACGAGGGTGATTCGTGAGTGGCCGTTAGGACTCTTAGTGTTGTTAAGTCCAATTTCTTCATCCGGAGTATGTAGGGCTGGAATGCCTCGTATTCCCTTCGTGCTAAGGCTAGCATCTCATCCCATCTTTCATCTACTAGCATTTTTCATCTTTCTTATTGCTTTTAGCTTTCTTCTGGAAAGTGTCAAAGTGTAAACTGCTGCTCCTTGATTTCACATAAACAACTGAGTGCCTTCCGCTCTTTTTGGTCTTCTCTTTTGGTGTCTATTGATCTCCTGCCCACTCACATTCTCTTTATCGAATCTTTCTAGGACTACTCCTGCTTGCTCTTGGCCTTGGCTGCTTAGAGACATCCCTTTAGTTCGTCTTAGAGAATGGAATCATTCTATTTTCGTCTTATTGTAGGTCGGTCATCTGTTCAATCTGGAATGGAATCTCTTGTTTGGTTTGGTTGAATTTGTTCAAATCCTATGTCTCCCTTCCCCAGCTTAGTTAGCTAGCAGCAGATCTTTGTATACGCCCTACCGAGATGGGTAACATTTCTATTATCCATGTAAATGGAATCTTTCATTAACAAGTTTCTTTTTTTACCTGAATTGTTTAATTGTCTTGTAAAAGTCTTCCATGAGTTGCTTAAGCGTATCAGTAATGAGTCTTAAGCCCATCCAGTCTCCCTTCGAGCCTGATAGGTTCCTGCTAGGCAGGAGTAGAGAGTTTGCCCGCTAACCGACTATCCCTCGCTTGACTCATAGGTCTCGTGGTCCTACATCCTGAAACCCAATGAGCTGGGAAATCCATCTTCGAAAGGGGACTTGAAATCCACCTCCGACCCTGGTCTAGAAGAAACTAGATCATAGAAAATAGAGAAGATCCCAAACCCGGTCCCTCTCTCTGTCCCTTGAACACAGGACCTTCGATCCCTAAAATGGATCTCTCCGTTGGGTGCTTTCTCTCTATCCTTTTTTGTCTCTTAGGTTGTTTGCTAGCTGGATTTCGAATTGGGTCTGAGGGTTTCGTTGGGAAAGAAGCCAGGTCAATTCATTTCTTGTTAGAGGCCTCTTCCTTCTTTTTGGACCTGAGACTTCCGGAACAAAATGGAATCTAGAATGGGTTTTCCTTCTTTGTGAAGTGGAGACAGGTTAAGATGTGGTGCTCTCATTTACATTGTCCGGGGTATGGTATGTGCGACTTATTCTCATTGCTTTAGCTCATTGGCGTCATTATCATTCGCTCCTCTTTTCATATCCTTAGTCTTTAGTCTGTGGATTCCAATCAAAGAACAAAGACTAGAACATGCGCTTTAGTTACATTTTGATGTGTCACTCCCTTATAAGAGCCCTTGAAAGATATGGAAATATCTACGGATATGCTTTGCCCTTCACCCGCCGCGGGAAGGCAGTGTGACTTTTCTTTCTTCACCAAGTTTCGTCTTCACAAATCACGTAGCGTAAGGTGATTTTCGATTCATTTTGGTTTAAGAGAGATCACAGGTTGTTCACACGTTATCTCTGTCCTATCCCAGTCCTTTCGACTACTGGTTGGTGGAACCATATCACAGTAAGCGATAGGCGATTTCCTTCCTATCCGACCCCTTCTATAAGGTAATCCACATCTGATCTCTGTCCTACTCGACTCCGGTGTAGTAGGTTAGACTCTGAACGGTTCATCGATAACTTCTCTCTGTCTAAGTCCCAGCTTTTACCCAGCATGATTCCCTAGTTGGCCAGAGAAGGATGAACCATTGGGAGACCCCTTCTTCCGCTTATACCATTTACAGCTATTGACAGGGTTCACGCAAAAAGATATACAACAATTCCATTGTGCGCCGATCAAATGGACTTGGGGGTCCACTTACCGAAGGGCTTCCACGCAAAGCAAAACCCTTACGTTCTCGTCACACCGAACAAGGGAACCACATCAGTAATTCTGATTTAATATGCTTGACTATTTCCAAAATACGTGCTCTGGGACTGACATAGTGGGCTTTAGGATAAATTGTTAATCGAGACACTCGCTTGGAAAATTGGCCAGTCAGCGGATCAAAGTAACTGAGTGATTCGATTTCGTCTCCCTCAACTCAATGCGAACGCCTTCTTCCGCCGCCGATTCCGCTGGAAAGACATCGATGATATAACCTCCGATAGTATGAGTATGTCCGCTGAAGCACTGCATCATCATTACGGGTATATTGCAACTCGGCTAACCGAAGGAGCATAGTACATTGATCGATACGATCCCCTTGTCGCAGATGCAGTATAGACTGGAAATAGACGTGAGGATCCCCAATACTTTAAATAGCGGATACTGTAAAGACAATGAATAACCCGTCAGCCTACCTTCTCTGACTAGCCTAGCATGAATGCTTTCTTTATACGAATGGGAAGATTAGCTTTCCCCTATTATTGAGTCTGCACCTAACCTTGCTTCTTGGTCAGTCAGTTCCTAGGTCTGTTACCGAAGAGTGTGAGTTGGTCGCCCCTTCTTTAATGTATGCCTATGAGCCGGCCGGGCCCATTCCATTCTCCCTTTCATTCAAGTCTGTTAGCGAGAGATTCAGTTAGGCAGAAGCAAGCCATGGGGAGAAGAGCGACCGAGCAAGGGTGAGGAGAGTGGAAGAGGGATAATGAGAGTAACGCTTGATAGTTTCTTTCTCGTAGCAGTCTCCATCTTTCTTGGTAGTAATTGCAAGGTCAGAGATTCAAGTTAGAATTGACTAATTACAATCGTAAGCGTTGAATATTATAGGCACTCTCCACTGTCTCTCCTAAGTTCTGCTCGTCGATGAATAGCTTTTTCTTTTCTTTTTAATTGAGTTAAAGTGAAAGTCATCAGATGGCTTGGCGAATCAATTCAATACGGTCGATTGAATGTCAGTGGGCCGGTAAATGGTTTTCCCTCTGCCTCACTTCAACCTTTACTTCGGGTTCAGCCTAGCCTGGATTCAATAAATTTCTCTGCCTTTCCACAGAGTATCAAGTCCGCACACCGAATGCTTAAAAGGTTGCCTCCACTACTTGCACTTACCCTTCTTTTATTTATGGGTTCCACTTTCTCTCCTAGCCTTCCCTCTGTAAGTAGCTCCTAGAAGCCCTTGAGCGGGCACTAGCTTCTTCTTCACCCTCCACCCGAAGCAGCACCTGCAATAACTGGTTCCTAGCGCTAGGTTAAGTTAAGTATTGGCCAGCTCTTGATGAAAAGGAATCCAGAAAAAGCACTTCCTTATTTTAAAGAAAAGGAGCTCACCATCCAGAAAAAAGGAGCTCAGGAACCTCCCACTCCGATTCTACCTTCGCCCGTACTACTTGACTTTGACCTCACTCCAGCTCCTTTTCTTCCCACTTTCCCTCCCCTTTATGTAGAGGATTCACATTCAAGTCCTACAGCTACTACGAATGAAGGGTCTCCTGTGGGATAAAAGGGAAGAATTGAACCTTCCTCTAGCTCCCGAGGAGAAAGGACTACATCCCCAGCCCAACGAGTTGACATCTGATCTGTGCCCAAGTAGCGTACATATTGCAGTGTTCGAGACAAGATTGGCTATCACCCTGCGCTACTTCAACTTATTCTTCTTTCTAATGTAGGGCCAGTGATACGTTATAATCATTAGAATCGTACGCACCTCACTAATAAGGAATCTCGCCACTTAAGGAGAGGGCTCAGACCTAGCTTCGAGTGCATCAGACTCCGAGCTGACATCATTCTTCTGCAGACGGGACATATTCCTACTCTTGGCTATAGAGGTGCCTACTCTACTTAGGTGCCTTCGTTCCTGTCCTTCCCAGTTTTGAGGGACACTTTATAGATTCCAGCTCGACCTCGCAAACAAGGCAAGAGGAGAGAGAACCCTATGCCAATGCGAGACCTGGCAAACCTTTCCTCACGTCCGTATTGAGAACCCAACCCAAAGATCTGTCGTAGTTTTGAAGGCGCCAGCGGGTAAGGGCCGAGTGAAACGACGGGTAGACGGACGAGCGATAGCGACGTGGAACTGATGACATGAACGAGCCCTTTCCAGAAGAGTGAGCAGGTCATGGCTACTTATTTGATTCCTGGCTGAAACGCCCTAGTGGAGGATCGTCTTCCTGGCCTTGCTTCCCCTCTCTCCGTGGCTAGACTACCGGAGTCGGAGTTCGGTCTTGATAAGCTACAGTGTACAATCAGTCTCTATCCACGATCAGATCCGGAGAGAGAAAGTCCGATATAAGCTATATTCTTTATTATATCAAATCAAAGTCTAAGGTGCGGAGCGAAGCAAGGATCGAACGACGCAGAACAGATGAGATAGCGAGGGCGCCATAGGAAAATGAGATGTTAGAAGGTGAGATGGAAGGTGCAGAGCGGACCATGCCGAATCATGGAATGAGTGCCGTACCTAAAGCTTCGGTCAGAGGAAAGTGGGATAACGGTTGATAATAGTGGGATTTGAGTTAGTAACCCGTGAAGCCGGTCAACGGAAGCCTCAGATCCGGAATGATAGAACAAAGTGAACTCCTATACGGGTACAACAATGCACTTTATGAGCTAAAGTGAAGAATAAAAAGAGGGCAGAGGAATTTAGCTTCCGAAGGGTTCCAGAGGTTTGAAGTTCCGAAGGGTAGAAATTAGAGGGCAGAGCAGAGCCTAATCAGCTTCCGGAGGAATAATTTGAAGGGTACTTGTACTATTCACTTTCGGAGTTTTTCATAGCCATGAACGACTGGATAAGGCGACAGCGACGTGAGTGAATGGTTTGACTTAAAGCGACTGGGATCGACCCATAGGGAGATAGAGAGAGAGGTTCGACCAGATAAAGTGAGGGACGAGCTAAGCGACGTATGAGGAGGTGACGAGGCTAGGAATGAGTTGAGCGCAGCTACTTCTTTGCAATCATTAGATAGATCCGCAACTGACCCAATGCCCCTCTGAGCCATTAAGCTGATCTTCACGGACCTGAGCCCACTTCTAATCTTAACTATCCTGAACCAGTCTTCCTTTCGCCCTCTTAGTCTACCTAACTCTTGCCCTTCCTACCAATACTTCCGAAATCACTATCAAGCGCACCAGGCAACTCTATAGGCTCCCTACTAGTCTTAGCACCAGGCACTCTCCTATAGCCTCCCTCAGGAGGAAGAATCACTCTCTTTTCTCCTTGCAAACGAAAGAGGTCAAGCCTACTTTCCGTCTCTTTTCCTCCGCGCAGGACTACTCTATTCGGTGACTTCTCGAACAAAGATAATTTTTGTCTACTTGAGTGCTTAAAGCAGGAGAAGAATGAATTGATGGGTTCCTATTTGTAGTGATAAATTACCTACTTCACTCAGTGGTTAGAGTATGAAATAGGCGGTAGTCATTGGTTCAAATGGTAGAACTTTACGTCGATGAAATTCTATCTAAACAGTTTTTCTACCTCTTGATTGTGTTCAATTAGCTAAATAAAGTGTATATATAAAGAACTTTTCAATTCTTCTTTGGTCTAATCACTTAACTAGTAGGAAAGAGACAGCCGTAACTCGTGTCCTAGCTCGTCTGAGAGCTAGATGAGCCCCGTCGTTCTCACATATTCGGCCCGTCGTTATCACTCTACCAACTCCCAAATAAGATAGGTCGATCCCCAGCGGGCTCGTTCATGGCATTCAAAACGTCGTTGTAGAAAGATCTGCCCAACTAGTCGTCCCTTATAAATTACTAAATGAAGGGCGAGCGCGTCATTATAACTCCGTAACTCAAATTAGCTTCAGCAATTGAAAGAGCTTGTTGAGCTTCTTGCGGATCAATGTCAGTACTTATTTCCGTTCCTAAAATGGTGATTTCATTATAACCTATGTACGCAAAACCATCCCAAAACGAAAACCTTCCTTGCCGTTGAGTGCAAACCGATCCCTTTCCTATTGTTATAGTATGGTCAAAGTTATATCCGCAATTCCATTCACGTTATGGAAGGAAAATGAGAGACTTGATCCCGGTTCCATTTCACTTCACATTGATTTGAGATGGAAGAGCTCTCACTACTCACTTCCTGAGGGGCGACTCATTCCGCATAGGCCTGGGGTAGGACCTTCCGCACCCGGAAAGCCTCTCAGCTGGTGTGGTGGTGCGGAGAAGAGCGGTGCTATTGAAGACGAAAGTCGGCTACTTCTTTTTCTTTGTCGATGCATTCATACCCTGCCGGATAGGGGCAATCGAGCCAAGTAGGTGCTCAGCGCTTTGGTTTGTTACCGTTCCATTGGTCAGTGTGGCGCGAAACAGAATCAACTCCGGGACAGAATCTCACTCCCGCCTCTCAACGGTTGGAGCTCCTTCCTTAGAGAGCGTACCACTTCCCCAAGTCTGATGCCCCAACTCCAAAGGAAGGGCATTTTCGTGGAATAGCCCGCTTCCCATTAGTCAATGGGGCAATTTCTTCGAACCTAAGACAGGGACCCAATACACTTTCCCCTGTCTGCTGCTCCGCTTTAAGCCGACACTGGGCGGAACGCACCTAAATGGACCGACAAGAAGACCGAAGGAAATAGATGCACGCCTTATCAACCCCTCTCAATAAAGCCCGAATCCGATGTCCCCCAGGCGATTCACTCAAACTAATCCGAATCAACCGGCTTCCCGGTTTAATCTAAGAAGAAGGGCTTCCCCGGAGAGACGGAGTTCACATACTCTCTATATCTTCCGGATCCGGCGGAGGAGTGAGCAGTGGAGCTGAAATAAAGCTTTCATGGAAATACCTCGCGTAGGACATAGTTGATAAATTCACACAAAACTCTATCTCGACTCGAACGATACTCAAGAAGATGCCCGCAATGGGCTGGCTCCATACCACGTCGCTGTCGCTCTAACTTACTTTCAACTTGAAAGTGCCTATTCCTTTCCACGTCGCCACGAAAATTGGCTTATTCTCGGGCGATGCACCTCAATAAAAGTTTCTTACTACTTTTGTACCTGAAACTCTACCTCTCGTTCTTCTAGTCCATAGAGGGGGATCTCTGGGCATTCCTTCTCGCGCCGAAGCTGCGTTCTTCTTCTTGGCCCTCTTCCTCATGATAAGGAAGAAATTATGATAAGGAAGAAATTATGAGTCATCTTACTCCCTTCCGATTAAAGAAGCTATAATTCTATAAATGAAGGAAGCTCCTTCTGAAAGCCTAACTTAAGCGCATGTGAAGGCATGACATAGCCGCGTACGTAGGAAAGAACTTCGAATTCAATGTGTGAAGCGGCTCGGATTTCAGTATCTGATTGAGACTCTGCCCGGGAGATTCATGGATAAGAGAAACAAGGGACCCGCATATAAAATATATAGGAACGAAGCGAGCTTAGGCAAGTGAGCGAGTGGCAGGGCAGTTCTTCCTGCTAAGGCGTTTTTGGAGCTTGCTGCTAGGTGGCATAATGAAAGCTTGAGCTTAGTATATTCAGCTGAAGCCCTTGATGGATCATAGAATTGGCCTTTGCCTGGGATATAGATCAATAGCATAGATCTGCCTCTGACCCTTACAGTTAGAAGGCAGGGCAAGCAATAAGGAACTCAGTTCCGTTATGCTACGACGCCTCCTCACCCAGATCTCCGAATGTAGCTCTAATGCCCGATCACACGGCCTCCGTCTCCTGATGACGGAATTATCAGCGTTCTTATGACGCCTGACCAGAGTTCGAAGCCACGACCAAGTCAAGTCGGCCAGAGGCATTGGCAAGAGATAACCGCCCGAATCAACCGATCAGCGGAAGAGAGAAGGATGGCCGATATGAATATGAACAGAAGAGATATAACTTTTAGAGCCACATGAACAGAAGAGATATAACTTTTCTAAGGCTGATTTCATGGTCGAATACGGAGAAGCGTTCGTTCTTGCTGCTCCTCTTGTTTCGGCCTTGTTCTTTTGCAAGAGTTCTTTTGTTACGGATTTTGTTACCGATGTTGCTAAAGCATTGGAGATTTTTGATTTTCTAATTTTTAATTAGTATTAAATAAGTGTATCTGAAGGTAAGTGTATCTGAAGGTATTAAATAAGTGTACCTGAAGGATCTGCATACAACTCCTAAGTAAGCTTAGGTGAGTGGTCTAAGCAGCTAACGATCGAACATCGAAGGCGGCATAACACGGATTCTGAGATCGTCCTATGCCTTTCCGGCTTGGTTTCGGGCTCTTCGGCCAATGTGGATCAATCTAAGGCAGACTTTGGGATTGGTGACCTAGGCTTTCCCTCCTTTCTATTGGATATAGCACCACAACCTAGCCTCATCGCGGGCTAAAGTCCAGTTATTGTTATTAATATTAAGGGCAGGGAAAAACCTCCGAAGCGATGGTACCTACGAATGGATGACCGAAACATGCCAAAGTAAAGGCGAAAGAGACTCTCCACTGAAGGAAGTATGAAGAAGGAAGTATGAAAGGGAAATTGCCCTCAGATGAAGATCTTGGATATACCGATCGATCCACAAGGCTAGGTGGAAGGTCAGCATGGGATTGAGCTAGGTGGAAGGTCAGCATGGGATTGACCCTTGAAACCACTACAAACGGAAAAGCAGCTACACCCCCTACTTTCAGAAAGGGTAATCGCCTCTACATCCCCTACAAAGCAGTTTAACCTCCTTTTCTAACCCCGAAAGTCTCTGGATTCTGGATGTAGATGGAGCCGTTCTCTACCTATGTATAGCCCTGGTAAGAGGGGAAACTATACATCTTTTTGCTTTCGCGCGAGATGCTTTGAATAGCTATAGCTATCCTTTCGTACCCTTGGTTTTGACCACTGGGATTCCACTTTCCGGGTCCGTGATCAAATAGGCTCTTACTTCGCCTCGAAAGGGAGCTGCGTAGGTAGACTAGAAGTACTAGTTTCCCGGCATAATTAGTTTTTTATTTAGTTCCAGGCTCCAGGCTAGAGAAAAGATAGGCACGAACACTTCTGAAAACAATTACGCTGAGTGCTAAAGCTGTGTGCTAGCGAAAGTGAAAGTGTTCTTTTCTTAGTTTAGTCACCGATACAGAAAGTAGCTAGGCTTCCTGGTGGTATGAAAGAAATAGATCTTAGTGCCTTAGACGACCTAGAAGGAGGATTGCTTCTCTCACCCGTAGGCGCAAGAAGCGTAGCCCTAAATTCTTTTGAGACGAATGAATTCCGGGAAGGTGGTCGTGATAGGGAAAGGCCTTGCCTTATTACCAGGAAAGATAAAATGGGCAAAAGAGCCTGCTAGAGAAGAAGCTCTTAGGGAATCGATCTAGACTAGATGAGATGCCGGTGCCATTAAACTAGCTGCCAGAACGAGTTCAAGAGAGAAGGATCCAGGTGGTGAAGTCCCCCGAGGGGGAGGAATCGTTCCATTCACTTGTTCAACTGCTAAGAATAATAGCTTTTTTCTTGCGTGGCACAGAAGAGGCGCAGGAAAGTAGAATCCTCATGGCCTGGAGCCGGGCTAGGGGTAGAAGGGAATCAAGGAAAAGGCAGACTTCGTCTTCTATCTTGTCGACTGGGAACGAATGCTAGCATGGCTTGAATTCCGTCGAAATCTTCCGGATGGGTCTAGCATCCGTAGGTCAGTCACTCTTGAAGTTGGTGTTTCAGGTTAGGCAGATTAGACTGATGACCCAACTAGCGAATCTGTGGACTTGATTCCTTCTCTTCTCTCAAACCCCCCAACAGTGGGAATACGCCTTCTAAGTACTTTCTCTCGTAGACTTCCATGGGACTGGATCACCGGGATCAATAGAATCTAAATAAGGGAAGGGTCGTTCAACCAAAGAATTTATAACTCAGAGCGTCATAACTCTCCGCAGAGGCGGGATAGAAGGCCGGTGAGGGTTCGCTGGTCTTTTCCCTTTCCCTCCGCTTCCATGCTAGCTGCGGGGTCGGCTAGGATCAATAGCTGCTTTAGCGATAGCCCAGATCTGTAGGCAAGATAGGTTGGATTTAAAAAGCTCTTTTCTCTTACGATTGAGCATCTAACTTCCTTTCTCCAGTCAAGTAAGCAAGTCAACTACGAATGAGCATAAGACTAGGGGGCATGCCTACAGATTTGATAGATGAAAGAAATCGTAGTCAAATGACTGGTCAAGGAGAGCTTAATCTGAGATTCACTCCTACTGATATATCTTTCCAGCAATCCTGAAAAGGGTCTAGCCGTAATCCAATTCGTTAGTCGCACGTGCACGTAGACAAAGAGAATGATTGCTTTGAGCAAGCTTCAAGGAATGGGAAGACTTGCCTTTGCCCTTACTCTATTAATAAGGAAATTACCTGGTGTTCACTCTAGTTCCTAACTCATTTAGGCTGTAGGCATAGAGCTATGGGAATGCTTTCATAGGCTAGGGGGGGAGAACTCTTAATTAAGTAACTAAGCCCCAAGGCTAGCGAAGGAAAAGGAAGTTAGATTAGGGCAACAACTCCTGACTCGAGGGTGAGAATTGGAATCGAATAGATTTAATCAGAAATGAACTTAGAGAGAGGCAGACGGAAGAAGGGCGGACAAAAGTTCGTTAGCAAGGCAAGGTTCGGAGCGAAGTTCATGGCCATTCACTCTTCTGGTCGAGCCCCATCAGGGTCCCGAACGCATACTTATAATCATTCCCATTCCCGTCAGCTTATTCAAGGTTGGTTGGATCCCTTCCTCCCTTCCGCGAACAAGTACTTTCAACTCAGTCTCTTGGAATAAAATAGTTATTCATAGATCTTTCACACGTGTAGAGTTCAAGTTAAAAAAGAAAGAATAAAAGAGAAGAAATGAATTTCAAACTCAAAGAATCACAGAGCCTCTTAAGAACCTCCCTCGGTCTCCAACAGCAGCAACTTACTCGTACAGAGCTCTCACATAAGCTGGTCTGGTGCCCTCCGCTTAGTTTTAGTTAGTGTAATTAGAAAGATCTGTAAAGGTTGAAGTTACAAGTATGCAGAACAAGTGTGATAAATTCCCTCCCTTTTATTCAGACGTCACTTCGCCAAACTGAATAATATGGCCTGCGCGGTCTCCAAGATATGATTCCGTCTTGCTCTTTGCTTGAATCTGAGTTTGAAGCACGAGAAGGCACCGACACTAAAAGACAAGTATCCTCATATGAAACAGAAAGTTCAAACTTCAAGTTAAGAACACTCACGTCTTGCATCTTTTTCTTGAATCTGAGTTTGATCAAAGGCACCGAACTTGCCATAAGAATTTGCTCCACTGAATCTTTGTGCCTTGCGAGGTCGTAGAGCCGGTAAACTTTATATTCGCTTTAGTAGGTTTTGAATCCGCTTCTTCTTATTATAAGTTTGAGATTTAGTACTCCCTATTTATTATTTTCTTTAACGGATAGTGTGAAATCGAAAGTGCCTCTGAGAGGATAAATATACGAGTAGTATAGTTTATTTATCCTCTCAGTGCCTCATTTCATTAGCATGACCGAGTCTGTTCCCACGTAACTTCAACAAGTTTCATTCTGCCTCAAAGACCGAACTGGGAATAGAAGAAAAAGCAGTTTCCAATCACTCAAAAAGGGTGAAAGCCATAAATTCTATTTTTGGAACTCGGTAAATCGATGCGCTCTCTAACTCTAAGGGATAGGAGCTTTGAGCTTAGAGAAGTGCCTTGGCGGGACAGAGGTCTGTGGTAAGGTCCAGAGAAAGGGCTTGAGTCTCATTTTTCTGTCTTTGGTCGATTCCTGCATAAAGGTAGGGCTGGGCAGTAGCTTTACCCGTTGTCAGAATCGAATGTAGCCTTTGCCTTTAAAAAAGCCCCTAGCGATAGGGGGAAAGGAGAGTGGGTAAGCGGGCTCCTTTCGACCAGACTACTTGACTAGCTTTTTTTCATTCAAAGTGGTTTGGGGTTTGGGGTAAAGAACTACAGTGATCTGAGACCTTCTTCCCTTGGCTTCCCTTGGTATGTAAGATGGGTTATGTGGGCAACAGCTGTTCATAGGTTGTATTCGATCTATAATGACTAAAGAAAGTCATATTTTTTATATATTTTTTTTTAACTGAATAAAGATAGCAGGTTCGAATCTAGCTCGTGACAGTTCTTGGGACTCTCGGGCTCTCCTAGAGGGCATCACGCTTGACCTATATGAATTTCGTAAGTAGCTCAGTGCATTGTTGTAAAATAAATGAAAGAAAGATTATCAATTTTCCATTTTGAATATAGTGCTTATTAGTTCAAGTGAAAACATGCATCCGATTTTATTTAGATCTTGTGCTTCTTCTAAGTTCTAAGAAAGCTGTGTTTCGTCCTCCTGAGAGTAGAGTTCCCGCACCTTATGAGGATTAGAGACCTTCTATAGGTATAGACATATTTTTATCTCGTTGCTCTGATGAATAGAGTGTTCGGCCCCCCAGTGCTGTTCTCCCAGCCTTCCTTCCTCCTATATACGGATTAGAACAACGTCTGTTTGAAGCTTTATAAAAGGCTAAGGTCGAATGCTTAAGTAGCTATAATCTATAATCCGCTCCATGGTGTGGCGAAACCCACTTTTACAAGCAGAAGGGGACATTCTTGTAGTAGGTTTTTGGAATAAGCTAGTTGCTAAAGCTAAAATGTGGTTTCCTATACTATACTATAGTAGTATAAGAAAGGAAAGCGAAAATGGCAAGTAGGGAACCAGGGTGGCATCGGTCAACTCTTTTGCCTTTCACTTCAATTCTTCCGCAAGGGTTTACATCTCTGCTTCAATGGGTGGCCTTCACTCGAAGCCAATCGTCCTTCCGATAAAGGCATTCACTCGAACCCTCAATAGAATGGTTATAATCGGATTCCCGCTAAGGGAACGAAGCAATGGCTGCCTGCAGTTGAATGAGTTGGATCGGATGCTGGAGCGGTTTTTTATTTTAGCAGGGATTTCAACTTCTTTTATCGATGTAAGGACAAGCAGAATGAATGACCGGGGACAAATCTGGAATCCAGAAGCTAGAAAGCATCTCTAGGTTGGATGCTTATCCATATCCATCACTCCTTCCAACCATGAAAACCATTCGAGCCTCGGCGCTCGTTACACAGTCTCCTTCGAGTACAGACACGTTGACTTAAAACTTTTAAACATCAAACCCTATACATCGACACCTTTTGTGCTGCTACGCAACTTCAAAATGCCGACTACTTTGTTTACATCAGCCGCCTTTCAGTCCAGGAGAGAAGGGCCTCCCGGTTTCATAAACTCGGAACTATGCGCCGTCTTATTCCCTGCTGCGATACCGACTATGTCAGGTTTGGCATCCAAAAAAGAGCCCGGCTCCGTTGCATCATTCGTGATCCTCCGCGAATTTGAGCCTGCCATTCTTGCTTTGCTCGATCGAAGGCAGAAGCAACAAAAGAAAGTACACTTGTTTTAGCGCCCGGGAGTCGGAGTAGAACTCAGAGCAGAAAACACTATAAAATAAACAATGTAATGATTAAAGGCTCCGGATAAGAAACTACACAATCCAGATAATGAGGCAAAGAAAAACTCCTGCGTACGGACTAAAGGAAGAAATCCAACTAGCCTGAAAGTGTGACTTCGGAACGAGTGGGTCTATTTACTTTCTTCAGCAGGTACATTTGATCCGATAGTAGAAGGTCGGGAGGCACTTATTAGACTGTCGATGCAGGTGCCCGAGAGCGGGGAGTTTCTTCTCATTCTGGGCTCCCTTTGGCAATGAAACTGGTCCGGGAGCTAAAGGAAGAGGGAACGGCAACTCAAAGCTGTCTCTAAAGAGCTCAAACTCGTAGCTACAGCGCCGGTAAAGCTGGTCCAAACGAAGCTGCCAGGGAAAGCTGTAACACTAAAGAAGCTACGACTCTCATTACCCTAAACCCACTCCGTCTAAAGAGCTACACCACCCTATGAATGATGAAGTAATGGACTAAGGGATATACCGATCAACAAAACAGGGTAGGTCGAAGGCTAACATTGGAGTTCTAAGGATTAAACAACGTTAAGTATACACATCGAGCAATAGACAACCCTCTTGGTGGATTCCCAGAATAGATATTCAAAGCGCTTTTCTCTATGCGTCATCTTTAATTCAATAGGATATTCGAATTTCCATCCAACACGGGAATCGCTTTATGTATTCTCGTATATATGTATTATTCTCCTATATAAGATAGGATGATTGAAAATCAACCACCAAAGGGACAGAAAATGCTTTTTAGCAGCAACAGGAGAAAGCTACCCGCTACGCCCGACAACCGGCAAAAGTATCGTCAAAGTAGTTGTCCTCAAATCGTTAACTGGAAAGCGGAAAAGCAGCTACTTTGAAAGAGTTTCACCACCGAAGCTTAGCTAAGTAGTACTTCGGAGCCCCGTATTTTATTTGGGGTTTCGCCCGTAAAAGCAGTTTCACCTCTACGCCCTAATCGGAGAAAAAGCATAGGTGTAGCTAACCTACAAGCAGTCTAGGGAAAGTGACAACTCTGTATCGACTACGTCTAACCGGAAAGTTACTTTGCCGTGGGAAGGCAGAAAGTCTGCATCGACGAAAGCCGCTACTTTCACAAAGGGCAATCGCCCCTACTTTAATAAAAGTTTAACCTCTCCTGTGGTATCGACATCTGACTTCTCAGAATTGGCCTATTAAACGAGAACCCAACCTTTAAGGTGTCACGTGGGGCATTCAAGTCCATTTCTCTCTATAGGGCTTTCTCGGCCCCAGTAGAATGGGTTGATTCCAGTTGGTTCAAAGAGGTGTACCGTAAAAGTTGTGGGAAAGCAGAGGTGTAACTAACCGGAAAGCTACAACCGGCACATGGGTCAAGCGAAGGACACCGGGAAAGCGTGGCAAAGGCAGAGAAGCTGCTCCGAAGCTTTTCGTATCTGAGAAGATCTTGGGGATGCCGATCCACAGGGTAGAGTAGGTCGAGGGTCGACATAAGATTTCGCCAGAAGGGAATTGTCTGCTACGAGGCAAGGCTTTCGTCGGGAAGCGGGGTTGACCTCTAAACTGTCCCATTCCGCAGGTCGAGCTTTCATTAAGTAAGATAGTGAGCTTCGGTGGTTAGATTGGTTTACACAAGACTGGTGGTTTCCGCATAGAGAAACTGGACTTTTCCAATCAAAGAGTCCTCATCGGGAACGAATTGGTAACACTTGGAGAAGTCGTTTCGTACATTACAGCTGTTAACGTGGTCAAATACTATTAGTGACGTAAGATAGTTCACTAGTTCTAATCGGAGGTGAAACTGCAAATACAAGTTCCCGTTAGACTGGTTGGTTGTACAGGTTTTTTCGCTAAGTAGTTCCAAATAATTGGATTAGTCCCACCTTCTGTGGAGTTTTTAAACCCTATCTTTAATCTTTAGCCTTGAGAGGAATGGGCTTCCTTTTATTCTTTGTCTCGCTACAGGTCACGAAAGGAGGGGGTTGAAACCCTATTAGAGTTAGCGTCCGCGTTGAAGGCGGGGGTACCTTACTTTTCTTTTTTTCTTCCTAGGTCAATAGCCCTTGAGGGTGCAGGAATGCTTGCTTTAGATTATCTATTATGTTATGGGACAGATTCTCCAATCTTAGCACCACGTGATGAATCCCCCATAGGCACTACTTTTTTCTTCTCTGATCCAGTCTCGAGCCAACAACTCTGAAGGAATGGTCTACCTAAGTCTTATTCTTATCCCGTTGGTGCACCCGTGCCATCGATTCCTACTAAATAATATGGGGCGAGGTACCCTGAAATGACAAGGGAAGAAAGAAGTTATTCTTTCTCGGTTCTTCGAGTCTGATAGTATTGGGATATGGCTGCGTCGTCGGATATATTCGTTCGTGGCCCGCTCGTCTGCACTTCTTCGCTCCTCAGATTCGATGGCGGAGAAGGGAGCCTTCAGTCTCTATCCACGATCAGAAGAAAGTCCGATATAAGCTAATTTATGATATTATATCAATTATATTATAGTAAAGGAAGCATGAAAGTGGAAGTGGCAAAGAACAAAGAGGTGAGCGCGAGACCGATTGGGACGAGACCCCTTCCGAGCTACTGAAGAGTGCCCCTTCCGAGCGAGCTCAGCCTTATCATTTGTGAGACCCGTGACGAGCAAACTCACTAAAGCGAGCCAGCTCCACTGATCTTCTTTCCGCCAAGCTTGTTCCATTCACGAATCCAACATGTCATTATTTGGCAAACAAAGACATGAACTCGTCAGCTTAGTTGAACTCGCCGGGACCTGCTATCGCAGTAGCATTCCAACATGTCAAAGAATGGCAAGTAATTACATAGCAGTTGGTACTCTACTTATAAAGAGATTTTGCCAAGACATGCAGACGACTAAATGAGTCCAGTGGGAGGAGTGTCCTCTATAGACGAACTCCTATATTGGATTCTGCCTACGAGGAATCACACTAAGAAGGTTGACTCCCTCGACAGACGGATGCCGATCACAATCCTGAAAGTGGTTGCTGCAGATGTGCGTGAAAAGAGGTGAGGGGACTTTGATCCTATACCTGCGTCACCAACTGGCTGGCTACTTACGGCTTACTCTTGAATCGCGATGTAGGTCTGAGCCCTCCCGGATGGCCAAGTATCCGTCTGCCCGGATCGGCAATCAATCCCCGGCCGGATCGCATAGCTAATCGGCTAGATCTCCCCCGTCTTCCCGGATCGCATAGCAATCTTTCCCCTCATCCTCAACTAGGCGGACCTGTTCTCTTCAATCAACTAGGCAGCTAGGGAGGACCGACTCCATCTCTTAATAGTACTCGAGGGAGGCCTATCAAGGCCGACCGATTAGGAGACGCAAAGAACTAGAGGTCTCTGAGTGCAGGTCAGTATGGTCTATCAGTATAGAAAGTGTGGGACGAATGGTGATTCAGTGAATGGGCATGGCTGCGCGAAAGGGCAGGGGCTCAAGCCCTCTACCCTCGTAGCGTTCAGGCTTGACTATAGATGCATTTTTTCCACCCTCCGTTGAGTGTCATCTAATCTCTCTGACGAACTTGAATTAGAGCATGAAAGGCCGACCTATTCATATAAAAGTGCCAGGTACCCGAGAAAGTGAACTCGCCAGAACAATAGTAATTTATATTATAGTACATGTACGATCTACTCCTGTGCTTGAGAAAGGGAGGCAAAGAGTTCATGGAAGCTACCCCAATAGAGCTGAGAGTAAAGGAACTGGGTCTAGGACCTTGGACTCAAGGGTGTGCAATAGAGGTGAGGCAGAGAAGATCGATCGTAGGTAGAGAACATCTCCACTCTGACCCTAGTCCTAGTCAACCGTCCCATTCAGCAGAAAGATTCTGTCTCACCCGTCCGGAAGCTGGACTCGTCTCTCCGGTCACATGGGCCCACACCATCTATATCACCCGGCCCAGCATAGCCTCTAAAGCAGGACTTCTGACCTGGCCTAGGCAGAACAATGAGGTCGGGGCCGGATCCTTTGCAAAGCATACATCGCAGAGCATCCATCGGAGACATAGGGTAGCAGGCGTGGAGAGCATAAGTAGGCCTACTTCATCATTCAATGAACTCATCTTTGCTCAACTATAGTAGCACCTACTTCAACTGACTAGAAGGAGCCCTCCGTCGTCTATCTTCTGTCCCTTTCACTGATCGAATAGACCGGATGTCAAGGAGAAGAAGCCGGGGAGCTGCTCGCTCAACTGATCCGTCCTAGGCAGCATAACTAGTAAGCGTAGTCAGCTGCACTAGTAAGAGCAGATCATGTCACCCTCTGTAGTTGGCTCGCTCCAAAGTAAAATTCCAAAACAAGAGAAACGAGCTAGGGAAGACCGAGGACAGAGAGCCGTTCGGGGTGTGAACAATCATGCCCCCACTCCCTCACTGCCGACCACAGCCGACCGAGGACAGATAACCGTTCGGGGCAGTGGTTTTATTAAGGGATTTCCTTGTGTGATTAAGGGCACCTGGTAGCATAGAATGCATATAAAACTCCTTATCAGGATACCTGAATTTGATTAGCCGTTCTTAGACGGTATACTTTCTATTCAGTTTGATTTTCCTTAGCCGTTCTTAGCCTTTTGTTATTTTGTTCTTGTCCTGCTGTTAGCACATGAGCTAACCTGCTGCTACGAGCGGATGTAGCTACTCGGTTTGGGAAGCCCACTTGGACGGTACTGTTCAAAAGGAGTGACTCCGGACAGGCATCTACTCCTGAATTATGGACTGGTGATTAGAGGGGGGCATCTTACTGGAAAAGTAGTGACTTGATTTGGGGATACTTTTGTGGGTTATTGGACGGTACTTCGTAATCTTTTACCCTTCCAAAGTGAAAGTTGTGACTTTCGGATTTCTTTTCCCAAAAAGAATAAGACGTTCGACGACGGTATACTCTTAGACGTTCGACGACGGTATACTTTCGTGGATCTTTCTATTTGATCAATGGATATTCCTAGGAAAGAGATTCAGATTCAGAGCTAATGAAAGGGCCGACTATAAGGGCCGACCATAGGGAGAAAGATCGGTGAGAGGCGCAGACGGGAGAGCCAGTGAGGAGAAGAGACGCGGGAGCACGCCTAGCAATGGGAATGGATCGGTCGCCCTCTTTCATCTACAAAGCCAGGTCGAATCCTATCCATTGCCCGGTCGAACGAGCCACTTTTCTATTCGCTTGGTCGGAGTCACTTTATGGTCTCTCTTTCCTTCGCACCTCGGTGTTAATTGGTAGGTCGGATCCTAATCTCCTGCCCCCAACTTAGCCGACGCTCCGCTCCGTGGGATCCTCACGAGCTCGTTTCGGTTCCTTCGTGAGAGCTCTGAACGGGCTCCCTCACTTCCCAACGGAGATTCGTCTGACTTCGGCCTAGGTTGGGACTCCGAATTCCGCTCGCTGTTGAAATTATCATTTTCACGGAGCTTAGCCTCGTATTAGGCTCGTCTTTCCGAGTCCTCTTATGAACTATGGTACGGTCTTCTCTCGCTGCCTACTCTGAAGGTATGGTCTTCTCTCGCTGCCTACTCTGAATGAGTTGAGTGCCGGTCCTCTCATCCCTCTCATTCTTGACTCGTCCTCTCTCAATTGGTCTCTCACTGTCTTCTCTTGCTTTTGACTGCTTCTCTCTTCGCTCTCGGCTTCCCAACAAAACTCCCTAATTCCAAGCTCTTCGGGTCGTGAGGAAGCTCTCTACTAGTATTGGTCTAGCTGACTCGTCTCTCTCGTATAGCGTACCTTGGTCTCTTCCTTTGAACTTAGACTTTTCACTCGAGTGAGCTGACCGGGCCCAGTTAAGCGAAGCGCAATCTGGGCCTTTCCTGCGTCAGCGAAATCTTTGCAAACAAAACTATTGTTAAACCGACCGAACCGAACGCTCCTTTGATGATTGGGAAGAGTGACCTAAGTTGTAAGATTTGAAGAAAAGAATTGAAAATCAAATAAGAAAAGAAGAAGCGTGCAACGACCTTCCATCTCTAGGAAGCTAGATGCGTTTACTATAATGAAAGTCATTCCTCGCCCGCTACACTTTCTACTGGATTCCTCGCCCTCGAAAGGAAGAGGTCTAGCTCTGCCTAATTTCATTCACTTGAGGTCTAGCGCATAGAGTGAAGCTCTGCCTAATTTCATTCACTTGAGGTCTGGTCTAGCGTACGTGGCTGGATCACAGAATTGGACTTCACTTTTTCCTACCCGCTCACACCATTGAATATTTGACAAGGTCGGCCAGGGCCATGGTTTACTTTCCGCTCCGCACCGGCCTCAGTCTTCCTTATATTCTGGCTTTAGCAGCTGCTACTAATGCAAACACTTTTTCATCCTCGAACTCCTGGTTCCTGGTTTAAATCGCTCCCCATGCTTCTTCCCTCTAGCTATAGCTATCATTCTGCCCGTCTTTAGGTCCTTCACAACGGGTAAATTCTTGCATTTAAAATCCTTGGTAACTTTACGTAAGGCAGAAGTTCTTTACTTTTGGAAAAAAGTTTTCCAAGCGTGGTAGAAATTGATGCAGTTCGGGTGATTGGAGGTCGGATCATTGCTAATGAAGAGTTCTTGCTCTATGCTTAACACACTCCGAACGGGGCTAGACACACTCCGAACGAATCGCACCTATTTAACCGGAGATGAGGAGTCGAGCCAGACTTTGCCAATCTCTTATTCAATCACCTGACCGAACCTCACTATTATAATTATAGAACCGACCGTAGAACCGATCCGGCGAACCTACTTATGGAGAGGAACTGCTTGAGCACTAGTGTTCGATTCTTTGCCTTCAAAGACAGCTTGGGACTGGTTTAGCTATTGGACTCCTCTCTTCTAGCGTCCTAATCGACATCTTCTGCACCCGCTCTGCGTCACCTTCGTCATTAACATTAACAGCTGCCCTCCGCACCCTACGTTCTAATTCATGTGTCGCTCCTTTGCGTCACGGGTCTGCTCCGCGTCACTTCTCTACGTCACTGGCAACGCTCCGCCTCTTCGCTCCTCTATTCTTAGCCTCCTTTACGTCGGCAACTGAGCCTCCGTAGCCCTCCTATTTAGCTCTCGCTCCCCTTCTTGAGCTGAGCCTCTTTAGACTCGTCCTTCCTTCTATACAAGAACCTAGGATCTCTGGCACCGCACCTGGAGGCACCGACCGGAACTCTGACTAGCCTTTAAATAGGTGAAGCGGTTGGCGAGGGCCAATCAATAGCCCCGACCTCGAGTCTCTCAGATCCGTGCCTATAGTACCGCACGAGGAGAAGAGAGGAGAGGTAGTCGATCCCCAAAGAGTGCAATCAGAGGGGCAGCTGCCTTCCACTTTGACTCTGTGCCAGTTCGTTCGTCCCTCGCACCTTGCCCTTGAAACCTTTCCCGGCATATGAGCTCACTCTAAAGGAATCCGGGCGGTCTGGGGTTGGCGTAGCGTACTTGAATGAGTTTTCTTCCTCGAGGAGCAACAGTCGTTCATTCCAATCCGCTGCAAAATCGTTCATTGCTAACGCCTCTTGGAATTCACTCTTTCCATGAACATCGGATAGCCACGTCACTCTCGTTCGTCCCTTTGGGGCCCTTCCATGTTAGACTAGACATTCAAAAAAAGACTCTACGGAAGATCTCTCCCTTGCCTTCAGCAGATTACAGTATTACGTGAATGGACATTCAGATTCAAAAAAAGACTCTACGGAAGATCTCTCTCTATCCCCAGCCCTATGGTAAGAGCACACGAGCACGTCTACCCGTCGAATACAAGACTTTCTCACTCGCCCACGTCGCTGTAATTCTCGCTCGTCCCTCTCTCTCTCTCCCGGCACTTTAAAACGATCCTATCCTTACTTCGTATATCTTCCCTTACAGTCTAGCACTTTACAGTACCTCGAGTTGAAGAATGAAATCTTTCGGCAAGATCCGCTGCTGGCTCAGCGGAACTACGTTCCGCACTTCGCAGACCATGAATCGGTGGAAAGAACTAGTTCTACCCTATATCCAGGGCTTCATTACATTGATTGGGACTAGTTCGTGCCATGGGACTGCTTCATAGTGAAAGTGGAGAAATCGGAGAGACGAGTACAGCTTACGGACGGGTGAGACTAACATTCTTAATGTTACGGGTTACTAGTCATGGTCACGAGTGAGAGCAAGGGTACCGGTCTAGATCGAATTTCTGTCCTTCATTCCTTACTTGCACCGTTGCTGCTGAACTATACTCTGAGTTGGACAGTTGCCACTTCTAGGTATGAGCCCTTTACTTCTAGGTATGAGCCCTTTACTTACATAGGTATATCTATGCACTCTGCCATCTTCGTACGCATTGCCCCGACTCCCCTGTACATATCAAGAGGCGCGAAGCACAGGTATAAATAAAGACACCTTCCCTTTGCCTCACTCGAGTCCGACGTAGGCTTTACGGCTTGCCTTACTTAGAGTAGGACAGGGAAGAACTAAGAGGTAGACGCCTAACTTATGATGGTCGGATCGATCATAGGACTACATCTTGATTGAGGAAGTAGTGTGGTGGTCGCAGTCGCACTTGCTATTCTATTCACTGATCTTTACGTCTAATGCTGCTTCGATGTCTGCTGTCCTTTGTCTGCTGTCCTTTGCTCCAACGACTGTAGACTACAACGACTACTGAAAAGCTGATCTATCTATGTAGCGCAGATCCACTTCTTTCTATCCTTTTTCTATGACGAATCACTTCGATCCTTGAACGACTCTTACTCGATGATATTCTATGTTCTTTGACCACAGATTCAGAGGTATACAATGGAACAGTGACTGCTCCGAACCTAGACATTTAGCCGAACCTAAGGAGAGATTCAAGCTTAGCAGTTGATACATCTTTAGTATGCGTATCCTTACTTCCCTAAGTACAGATTCCAGCTTCGGAGTTGCTCGATCTTTAGTATGCGTATGCTTCCTTCCCACGGATGTTATGAGTCCTTCTTCCTCTGCTCTCCCCGTTGCTCTACCCGAGCCACTAAGCGAGATAACTGAAACTGAAGTCCATGACTGTACGGACTGGAAAAGACAGGGAATAGGTGTTCAATGGTTAGGCATGAGGAGAGAGCTCTGCGAGAAGTTAGCATGAGGAATGGGAGCCAATCAGACCTGAGCATGGGAAAAGCAATCACACGGACATAGAAGAGAGGAGCGAATGAAATGACGCCCCAATCGAAGCAAAGGGAAGGCTTCGAGTGCGGTAGCAGGAAAGGAGGGCCAGCTCCAGCTAAAGCCCTATTCGCTCTCTCTCCAAGTACTAAACCCAAGTTTAAAGGAGCCCTAGCAAACCTTGCAAGAGCCATGCTCCAAGAGATGGTAGGGAAAGGTGCCCGCCTAGCACTTATTGAAGAGAAAACGAAGAAGCCAGGGAAAGAGGAAAGAGAAATAGCTGGCATCCACGACGACGAACTGAGCTGAGCTACTCGACTCGCGAAGAAAGCACAAGGCGAGAGTCTACCGAAAAAAGCAGTCCTATTGAGACCTACGCGACGCACCTTACCATTTCTCCGTGCCATTTATACGGTAAAGTTATCCGGCCCACGTCCCACCGTACCAGGAAGGAGGTAGGAATCGCTATCCAGGTTTAAAACCTATAACGGGGAAGCATAGTGAAAAAAATCACTTAAGTGGGAAGCATTAAGAATGCAGTCGTAGGACCACGGTACCTTTCCAGTACCAGTGCAGAGAGCATACGTTGGACGAGACGGTACGATCGGCATTCAATATATCCGCGAGTGGAATTACAGACACTTACGTACCACTCAGATAATATGAAAACCGGACTAGGATGCTGGATACGCACAGGAAGATCAGAGATTCCTTGTTCAAGCTACGGTGCATACCATTCTTTAGTATTTTGATGATGACTTGAATGGAACAGGGGGGCACCTGCTTAGTTTAACTAGCAGTTTTTCAACAATCAATTCCATTTCCACTCCCCCTTTCTCATTCGACTGGCTAGAGTAGCTCACAAAAATAGAATTCAAAGTAAGACAAGAGTTTAATAGAATTCTAAAATCTGTTGATTGATTGTCTATCACTTTAACATCCTAGGCAGTTTGAACTGTTGTTTCATACCAAGGGAATTCTCTAATAAGTAAGTGTCTTTCCCCTGAATCAAAAATCCCAAATCCCATCTCTCGAGAAGAGGAAGAAGAGTTGAGTTGGCAGAGAGACTTACGATTACGCGAGCTCACCTAACGGCCTTAATAAGTCAGGTCGAGGTGGCACTCGATTTACTGTCGATAAGGCGGATTCTGAAGTGTGTCACATCCTATTACCGCAAAGAAAGACATAACTCTTATTTATAGACATCATTCTCTGTCGGAAATAGAGACTTTTAGTGAACTAGCCAGGCTCTGTCGGACCTTCCTGTGCTTCCGTTCAATCTCTCCCCTCACTGAGACTCTCTTGTTCTTTTTATAGAAGAAGAATATGGAATCGCTAGAGATGGATTCTTCTTTCTTGAGAATTGAATTCAGAGGCTCGGTCCGGGGAAAAACGAAAACTAACGCTCCTTTTCTGCTCTCAGTTCTTAAAGTTCTACTAGGGGAAGGAAGCTTCGGAGCTAAGTTTCCTAAATAGAAAAGAGGAGTCTAAGCTCCAGAAAAAGATTAGACCAAAGGTTCTCGGAGAATACCTATAATCGGGCAAGACACCCACCCCTTGCCAGGTTCCCGCCGACTCCTTAGAATAAAATCATATGTATAACGCAAAAAATTCCAAGATCGGGTTCTGCCACCAACTCGGATTCATTAGTTGTATATGATCAAACTGCCTTCACGAAATCGGGCTTGAAGCTCTCGCCTTACCAACGAGCCGACACCGGATCCATCAAACAAAGGATCTTCAAAGAGATCCGACAGAGCTTGAACTGGCACCCGCCCGTTCCATTCACATCGGATAAAATATATTTGACAATACACTTGCTCTACATCGATCGGCTGACAGTGCAAAGGCATTATAGCAGCCCTTTCTAAAGGAAGAAGAGAAGCCCGAGCTAAGCTTTAAACTAAAACTGCGGAGGCTGTTTTGTCAACGTCGATGACAACCCGATAGCCTTTTAGAGGGAACTTTCGGTGGTCAATCAATCTCGAAATTTCTCTTGAAACGCGGTTTCCAGCACTAATAAGTGGAAAGAACTAACTCATTAAGGGAAGGGAGAAGGTTCTGAAAGAAGCATAAAATAGCTCGATTGGGCGGAGGGTTTGCTCCTGAGAGGGTTAAAGCGATTAGGGAAGAGGTGGAATTCACTCCAATACGTGGCAAGAGAGCGAGTTCGACTCGCGAACGATCAGCAAGTGAAGGACCAATCTTACGCTCACGAGCAGAATCTTAGCTGATAGTTGGTTGAGCAGGTTCTTCAAGAAATGAAAAAAACTTTAGCCTAAAGTGGGGAAATCCACTTGCTCTTTCCTCGGATCTAATGGGTCTGGGAAAGCAAGCAGCAACTAAGGGAATAGGGGGGGAAGAAAAAATATGGAAGGCTTCACTTGCTCGCTCTACATTGAACGAGTGCGTGTGTGACTGGTTGGGCCTCAAGGCCGCGAGGAGAAGGTTTGGTTGAGACTCGCGTTTCGGGTACTCAAGCTGAACGCATTTTGATCATCTAGGTAAGTAAGCGGAAATGGTGTCTGAAAGCACTGCAAACACATTATTCGAAGAGATTCCACGAGGTGGGCTTAGCATGGTCTTTTTCGAGTGTCTTGCTTCTTTTCTAGGGCATATTCCGTTAGTGTTCCGGGAATACCTAGCGGCACTGAGCGGCCGGAGATTGATTGAAAAGGCTCGCTTCGGTTCCCCGCCTTCCTTCGTAAATCGAGGCTGAGGAGATTCAGAAGTGGAAAGTGGGCCTAACGCGTGAAAGACTCCTCAAAATCTGATACCCCTCGATTTATGTTTATGTGTTATTACGTGAGGAAAGGTGAAAAGAACTAGTAAAGCGCACAAGAAGGCGATAGAGTGAAGCTCCATCGATAGAAAGAGATATGTTAAAGGAGGTAGAATTAAACTAAAAAAAAGAGAGAAAACAAAACTTAGATGAGCAGAATGGCTGTGGATGTCGCGGAAGGTTCGCTTCAAGGAGACAAGGAAAGACTGGCGGAATGCTCTCGAAACCAATTCAGGTTATTCAAGAAATAAGCAAGCAAGTCCTTCGGGTTCAGGGATGAGCCAGGAAAGACAGCTGGCACAAAAGCAACTCGACCTGAGGCAGAAGAGAAAGATCTTCCTAAAGGAGTAGTCGATCCGGAGACCTTGTGTGATCAACACGAAAGGTATATGACAAAACAGGAATGGGTTTTCAGGTCACTTTGAAGAGTAGAGGAAGACTTCTCCGGGGCAGATAAGCCAAATACTGCACTCAAGGGCAGAAGACCCAATAGCTCATTCTTAAGAAGCTCCGTTCGTCGGTTAACCTTAATTACATTAACCCTTAAGCGCAGTCTTCAGTCTCAGTCGGAAGACCAATTTCCAACTGAAATTTCTTGCAAACCTCTTTCTGTGGGGAATCAAATATTGATAGTTCAGTCTTCAGTTAAATAGTCAGTTTTACCCGCCGCGGAAGACTCTATGAGTATAGAATTGATAGTTTTATGAATCGTCCAGGAATGAAATAGCTGGTTCGATAAGGACCAGGAATTTATATATTTTTCCTTTCTCCGCTTAGCCCACTACGCGGTAAGAAATGGCTCGATTAGGGTGCGGTGGACGAGGCTTTCTCTGTTCACGACTCCTGCTTAACGTAGGGCATCTAACTGACAGTCCATGGACTATTAAACTTGGCTTTCGGAAAAAAGCCCTTCCCTCTCCTTTATAGTCGAGTATCTTTCCTTCCAGACCCTCTCACTTCGAAAGAGTCACTACGTCCCTCTCCTTTTAGTCGAGTCCCTTCGGACCTCTTCGCTTTCGCTCGAGTTCTTAAAGAACCTCTCGCTATCGCTTCGAGTATCTTTTATTCCCTCTGAAGCGGGATTCTTTCTTTTGGATTCATCATGATGGCATTATCGACAAAAAGTACACCAGACTTATAATGTGCCTTTATTTCATTTGATCTCAAGAACAAGGAAAGATATGGGCATAAATCACGAAAGAAAGCTGGGTTGGGTTGTACCAACTCGATTATCCGCCCCCTTGCCCTCCTTCTCAGTCCCAGTCCCCTTAATGGCTTTCTCTTTCGCCCTTTCTGGTAGTTTTCTTTCATCCCGATCCATGCCAGCCAGCAGATGTCTTTATAAATAATTATTAGACCTTAGTCTTAGAAAGAACTTTACAAAGGCCAAGAAAAGCCCAGGAAATGGAAATTTAGTTAATGTCATTGGACTTAACCTAATACTGATTCTTTCGCTAAAAGCTAACTAAAGTTCTGTCCGGAATGGCGGGAGTTATAGTCCGGAGCATGTACGTCTCGTATCGAGGAAGTCGTCTCATGCACTGGTGTGGGAAGGCAGGCTTTTCTTCGAAACCTCGGTTCCTGCAGAGTCAACTTGAGACTGCAGCAGAAGTAGGGACTGCTCTCTTATACTGTCACGCAGGTTCCATACCCTGAAACGATACCGAAAAGGTGAGGATTGGGCTCAACCAGAGTCCGAGTCTGAGTGAGACTCGATTCAAATCTGAAAATAAGGGTTTCGGTCTTTCCATGCTAAAGTTACTACGAATAGAATAGTTTAATACTAATCATTCTATTACCGATAGGCAAGACACGGAATGAATATTCCACCTCGTCTCTTTCATCACAGGAAAGGATGTGAGCCAAAGCAAAGGAACTCTTAACCGGGAATGCAGCACGATCTTATTCTTTCCTATCCGTTCTCGCTGCGCTTTATCTCCGGTCAGCTATTCTATTTACCTATTTCCTTATAAAATAAAGCTCTCGATAGTAGGGCGATGAGGATTGAGTCAGAATACGGTTAGTTTATGAGCTCCCCAAGACTTATCATTGGTCCGATGCCCTATCGCTTGAACCTCTTTGGAGCTTGCAAGATAGGATGGTGCCTGGGGCGAGCATGGGGGTGGTACTGAGCGTGGTCTACTTTTTCCTCTTTCCCGAAGCAATGGATTCTGGATCAGTTGATGAAGAAGCATTGAGCAAGGCAAGTTCAGTGGTTGAAATCTCTTCCATCGATCGATGGGAACCTCTCGCTTCGAAAGAGTCACTCCGTACCTCTCTTTTCGCTCGAGATCTTCCAGAACCTCTCCAACCAGTCGAGCTTCGAAACCTTCTTAATTGATTGCCAAATCTTAATTGAATTGCCATGCTCTAATCAAGGAAAAGAAGAACGAGGGAAAAGGGAAATTACATTGACTTATGCTCTTCTCTTAGCCCACCTACCTTCTTTCTTGGCTTACCGAGCGAAGAACGTAGTACAGGATGTGCCAGCTCGATCTCATGATTGCTATTGAGATTTTCGATTTATTCTCTAAGACCGGGGCTGAGGGCCTTTCCTTTTGACTTGACTCGTTCAACCGGGAAAAGGTGTTCTTATAAGATTTTGATGATTGAGGTTCTGAAAGAAAAGAAAGTATTCCCGTAAAGCACGTGCTCTCATTCCAATTCCCTTAGTCTTTGACGACTAAGAGCGGGTTGATAACACTTTTTTTATTTCAATGTCCGTCTAGCATTCGAAGCAAGCCTGATAGCAGTCGAAGCAAGGGCTGACTGTTCTCTCTTCCCTATTGTACGTACAATTGGTTCTTCAGGGAAACTGTCCCTGCCCCAGCGGAGGTCCTAGCTTTCGGGGAAATTCACTTTTCCCTTTGAGTTCAATCCTATCAGCCTTTGAAGCAGCCTAGTCTTCTATCCTTACAAACAAGCCTGATAGCAGATCTTTCCAACTTTTACATAGTTGTCCCGGCAAAGACAGAAGAGTGGATCGAGCTGGAAAGCAAGCAAAGGAATTGACTCACTGACTGGTTTACTTGATTGATTGCTTGCCGGTAACAGGAGATTGGTTGGCTGATTCTAAGTCTGTGTAGCCAGTCACTTCCATGACTTTAAAGAATAAAGAATCCCTTGCCTTGACTCGTTCCAAGTAAGCAAGCACTGAACTTGGCAGCTGACGCTTCCTTCCTTTCCTGAAACCAAAGCAGCAAGCTGTGTTGGATCTGGTCTTCCGAACCGACATCCACTTTGGAAAAATTGACCATTCCCCAAGCTCGGGTACAGAAAATGTAAAAGTAGGCAATTACTTGAAAAAGGAATTACATTCCGATTCAAGAAAGAAAGAGGAATCCGGACTTTCCAATGGTGTTGCTTAGGGTGAGACTCACTCTTTCTTTCTAAAAAGTATTTAGTAGGAAGCCATTCCTACCACTCGTTGTGATGCCAAGACAGTTATCGGGTTCCTTAAGAAGTACATCCTCTCTAGGTATGGTACACCCCGAGCATTCATCAGTGATGAGGGTTCTCACTTCTGTAACAAGGCATTAGACGGTGTGCTAATCCGGTATGGAGCCAGTGTCGATCAAGTATAGCGTGTCGAGTTCCTAAAGGACTCAAGGAACAATAAAACAGGTGATTTCAACAGAGTTGTCCACCCCAAGTCTTCTGACCCTCACGATTTATAGCTCAACTAGTGCCGTCTTGTCAGATAGCATCTAATGCAGTCTTTCTTTACTGGACTAGCCAATGAAAGTAATTGCAACTACGATGCTATCAGGTTCACTAATCACATACGATATTAGAAAACAGAGTATACAAGGAGTCTCTCACTTATGCTTTTCCTAGCTATCCGAAGGGGTGAACGGATGGGGTTACCGAAGGGGCCGTGGACGGCGGGGTAAAGCTACGAGTCTCCTTGTCTTTCTGCTATCTTGAGTGAAGGACAGTATCATTATCGGAAGTCGGTAGTTAAATTAAGCAAGTCCCCTATTCCCTTTCGTTCTTTCTTTCAGAGCCGAAGGCGTCGCCTATTCGATATCCAAAACCTCGGGAAAATGCAACTGTGATGATAAGGTTGGCATCAATCTTTATCTATCATATTTAGCGGATTAGCTAGCATGCTTTGATAAGGAGAGTCCAGTATACGAAGGTCTATCTAGGAAAAGAGCATCAAGTAAGCTCACCTGGCTCGATAGCTGGTTGTATTACTAACCGGCACTAAGCCTTTCTCTCAAGCCCAGCATACGCAGGTCTACCTAGCGTTAAGGCTGTTGCCAAGCCCCGTACCTGATTGGGTATAATAAATCTGAGCCGGTCAAGGATCTATTGGCGAAGAGTTGCTCCCAGGAGTCCTCTGCAGTCCTTTCTCCCACGTACTGATCCCATTGCATAACCTATTTCCAGGTCTCATGACGATGCTGTGAAAAGAGCCAGAAAGAAAAAAAGTCCTTCAACCCCGACTTAAAAACAATTTGTTAGAGCCATTTACGTTCTTTTTCCAATGCGGTACTGGCCATACATAGAAATAGCATTCGATGCAACCGCAAGGCTGGCCGAGTAAATGTCTGCCCGTGAATAAGCCTTGCTATAGAATCAGCTGCTGTTGAGGAAGCATCCGAGCACACCGAGCTATAAACTTCAACTCCTTCTCGCCTCGAGTGAAGGCATTAGCTTAGTAGCTTTGTTCTGAAAGAAAAGAGTGAATTCAAAGATCTGTCTACGTTTCGAAGTGAGACTGGTGCTGAGAGGGGAGAGTTCATTACACGTGAGCAATCCTAAACCTCTGGAAATAAACCTTAGGACATAAAATGCTTTGTCTTCGGTTAGTGCAAATAGTACTAGAAGTGTGGAACCGTTCGGGACGCACATAGATAGAAGAGGAACTGATTCAACTCGTCCAACTGGAACTGCTCTTAATGGGTTTCTTTATGGGCTTACTTATTAATTTATATCCGATGTTAGGGTAGTTCAAATCAAGTACTAAGTTTGGACCTCTAGTTGAAGCACTCGACCCTTGCACTTACACGGCACCTAATCTAAGGCTGTCTAAAAGTACCTAAAATCATGCACTATATGATACTCAAAGCTAAGAGTTCGGAAGTGTTCAAGTTCCTATTCGGAAGTGTTCCCGTTCCTATAGCGCGTCTTATAGTTTATAGTGCGAGTAGTTCATTCCTCTGATAAGAAAGATCTCTGCGTCGTAGAGTCGGAAAGAATATCATACTTATGGCAAGCGTCGGGGCGAAAGGTCTGAAAGCGCTTCCGGAAAAGAGGATGTTAAGGACGGACATCTTATCTTAACCCCCAACTCATAGGAGCCCAAAGGCAAACTCAAGGGAAGCGAACGCAAGGCAAACTCACTCAGAGAAACTCAGACCTTGTGCAAGAGTCGGAATTAAACTTACACCATTCCTTCTGTTCTAATTTTATCGTTTGACTGCATATACAATACACGACAACCTTTAGGGATAAAGAAAGATAAACATATATAATCTATAAGAATAATTATAAGTAGCATATACAAACAAAGACACCCTTTAGGCAAAAGAATAATAATCTATAAGAATAATTATAAGAATAAGAATCAGTAGCAAAAAGATGAAACGTTGGAAAAGCAAACACAAAAGTGGGAAGGGGATAAGAAAATAAACACTTCTCTTGATAGGCCCATAAGAAAATAAACACTTCTCTTGTCTGATACTGAAAGAAAGCAGGTATACCTCGCGTAATTGAATGACCTGCCTTCTCGCTTCCTCAATGACCTGCCTTCAATGCGAATATAAAGGTCTTGTTGTAGAGTTATCGACTGCATTACTTTTGTCTTTCATACCAAACTTCTGCTCTATGTCAGATAGGGTCTTGTTCCCATGGGCTGGTCTACACCTTTTGAGAGTTTCAATGTGGATAGCAAAAAAAGTATGTCGTCCGCGTATAGTCCACGCTTGAATTGTAGCGCCGAGATGGTATCCGTCTTCTCCTTGGAGTAGACCATTTCCTCCTCTTGGAATATATGGGTTTCAGGGTTCCAACTTAGACTATGTTTTCAAAGGCGGGCTCTCTTCCGGCGGGCTGGGGATCTGGTGCAGTAGGTAGGAACTGTCAGTCATGGGCCCACTGGAGCTTTATGAGGAGTGGACTAGGTTAATGGATAAGGGGCTGCAGAGTATGCGATCGGGAAGCATTAGTTTCAAAGGACGAGTTAACCAGTAGAATGATAATCTCAGGTATAGTCTCATCAGTCGACCCATAAGCCTAGCTTTCATTCCACTTCCCCTGGGTGTGGCGCGCTAGTATTAGTAAGGGCTAAAGGCAGGTGTCTTCTTTCCGCCTATCAAGAGTCTGATTTTCGGGACATCGGACTTTTCTTTGAATTTAATAGGACTAGCAAACGAAACCAAAGACGCAGCACTAGCAGGACTAGCGGAACTAGGAGCAGGACTATCAGCATTAGCAGCATTGGCGTATGTAAGAGCAAGGCGGTAGGTGTTCTCATCAAATTAAAAGAAAGGGTAGAAATGGAATTTGGAAAGAACTCGGTCGATCGGGTTTCCTAGACGTCGGCCTTATGTTGGCGTCAATTCCAAGCTGCTGTAGCGCCTCGACCATCGAATTGATTTCCAGATCCGATGGTGCCTGTGGAAGTGGCGGGTCCCTAGTTGTGATGCTTGCTGCTCTGGTTCCCTTTCGCCCGTCGACCGTCCGTGATTGAGACTCCTATCCTTGCTCGGTTCCTTGTTGGCTTGGCCGACTTCTGACTCGGAAGCAAGTGCGTGTAAACATGCCCCCAGCCTGGGCATTCCCTATACTGGTAGCTGGATCGGCCACCCCGGCTTGCCCCCTTTCTCTAATTTGAGCTCTGAGCTGGCTCCCCTGACCGACCTCAGGCCTCCTGATCAAGTGCACATTCCCACGGACTTTGACGGAGGGAAAGCTCATTTCAATACCTTAAGGGACGACTGAAAGCTTGCATAAGGATAAAGAGTGGATTAAGCACTGACTCAAGCTAGACTAGCTATCCACGACCTCTGACCTTGGATACTGATTGGTACACGCCTTTGTAGGAAATCTACTTCTCATCTACTAATTCAGTACGCAGAGTCATTCTTTGTCTTATCCCCTTTCGAATCAAGGGCACTCATCAAGTTCATACTCCCTGGCCCAGCTCTACCTACATTGTAGTTCCCAATCCTACTACCCGAGCCGAGAACCGCCCGTGCCTGAGGATTAGAGTTTCATTATGGGCTCCCGGATGCTCACTGACCACAGTGGATTCATGGCATTTATGTCTCATAAGATAGACTTGACTCTGAGCTACTCTCTAGAGAAAGAACCAAAGCGTGAGTCTTCTCCCAGCTCCCCCTTTCCGAATCCGAAAGTGAAACCAATGAATCTCCCATGTCCTATACCTATTCCAAGCAAGAGCAGTTCATGGGACCGGACGCTGGCTATTTAGGTTATTCATATGAGTCCAACTGTTTAGGCTAGAGTTCGGGAAGAAGGAATATTCCGGGGCTGCCTATCCTACCCTACAGTGAAGCGAGTGAGGGCTGAGCTAATTCTCACTCTCTACTTTCCAGGAGTGGAGTGGAAGAGGATAAAGAGACTCCCTCTGGGATAGCGATATGATGACATTAGCCTAGCCCGAGTCAGTAGAAGAATCACTCAATGTCCAGCTCTTCCGGATCCTAATCTCCTGCCATAGATAGAACTAAGCGTGCCTCTGGCATGAAGGTAGCATATCGAGCCAGTAGTCACAGTATCAGTCTATGATGGCATTTCGCCTACAAGACAAGGTAGTAGAAGTACAACGATTCACTCCCCAGGCAGAGTGACCTATGATAGCTGGACCGTGGTTATCCCTGCGGAAGCACTCTGATCTCTGGCCGTATAAATCTTGTTCTCTTCTCTTTTTTTAGTCCGAGTAGCGAGGAGCGAGTTCAACTCAGTGGAAACCTTGATCTGCCAAGGCCAGGCGAAAAAGATCAGTTAGACCATTAGACCGGAGCGGATAACCGAGCAAGTTACCAACCGCTCCTACGATGGGCAAGTTAGCTTCTTTATAGTAATCCGCCTCGCCTAGCTTCTTCGACTATAGCCCTTACTACCGGCTTCCCGAACTCCATTCTTTAATTCGCTCTTGCGATTGTAGAAAAAGAGTGAAAGCCCTAGCCAAGGCCCATGCCCGATTCCCTCCTCTGCTCGTTTGCTCTCCGAGGACAGGATCAGGGAGCCCTAACCAACCGGCCAGAGGGAAAGATGGTCAGGACAGAAAAAAGGGCGCGGAAGCGAGTTCCCATGATTGGAAATGCCAGTAGCCCACGTCTCCCATGTCCTGCTTGCCCTCACCCTGGCACCAATGAGATCTCCAACTAAGGGGAGTCGCTACCAAACTCTCTTCTGCCTTTCTACTTCTACAAAGATAGGGCGGATGCTTGAGACGACACCTCAAGCTCTCTCCACTTGCGCTCGAGCCTAAACTCCGTCCCTTCTTTCTTGCCGTCATGTGGTTCCCGGTCGAGTACGCTAAACTTGAGAAAGCTTCGGTGCTCCCCTATATAAAATAGGTGCTGAGCTTAAGATCTGACCTCTTTTCCTCAGTGGCACTCGTTACGCAGTGGTCTTCTCTAAAGCTTGCCCGGAGCTCCGTGCTGATGTCAGTCGGCTCCTCTCTCGCATTCGATCTTACTTTCACGCGTCACGGGTCTAATCCGGATAGTCGTTTTCAGAATGCCTGTCAACTATGACAGAACAATAACAATAAGATTAGCCCAAGAATAACTCTTCTATATAGAGAGAAGACGACGGGAACATAGATAGGACGACGCCCGGGATTCGTTTCACTGCGTTACATTCGCTCCTTCTCCATGATAGTAGGATGAAAGCGTTCGGCACTGTCTAACGCTAACGCACCTTGAGCTCCCCGTGATTCAAAGTTTAATTCGAAATAATCCTCATGTAAAAGTTTGAGAAAAGAAGAAAAGAACTGTCAAATGATAACTTATAAAGTCCCTCTCATCCCAGGTCCTCATACTATCTAAAAGGAAGTGAAGGCTATCAAAGGCATGAAATCGGCAAATAGATCTGGCCTGGTCCTCTCACTCGTCCCGCTACGTGGGCTCTCCTTTATTCATAATATATGGTGAACGGCTCTATTAGCCATATATCTTGCTCGGGGGGAGGACGCGTGAAGCCATCTTGTGCATGTTGGAAGTTGGGAGTGAGCTCACTACATGAATAGTCACTGTCCTTCGCACCTACCGGTCAACGGATGGGCATCAGACTTCGGTCCTACCGACTTCGCCCTTGAAAAGCAAGTATGTATAGCACCTTCGCTTGAGTTCTTTTCTTCCTGAATTGGTCGATGGGACGCTTGCTTCATTGGTCGATCGGCGTCGCTATCGCGTCACGGCTAAGGTCTTCCTCCTCACCGCCTTCCACTGACTTGTCCCCGAGGGGCGAACTATGCGCTCCGTTCCGCGCTATGGTGAAGTGAGAGATGCTTGACCATAGTAAGGAAGAAGTAGGGCCAACTCTGAGTATAAAGCACTGAGCTCCGTGGAATGCCTTTCCGATCTTGAATCTTGAATAGATCTTCGCCGTCCCCAACTCCGCACCACACCTATTGATCTGAGGCAGCCTTTCGCAAGCAGAGACCTTGAAGCGATAAGAAGGACAGTTCACAGAACGGTCAGACTGATCTATCAGTCTCGGAAGGAATGCCAATCAAGGGACGCGATTAGCTCAAGCGTGCACAGCTCTTCCGTGGAGCGACTTCAAGTCAAGGTGCGACTAATAAAGAATGTGAGGCGCCGATGTTCGTTCTCAAAGATCAGAGTCCTCGGAGGCCGATTCCAATCTCTGATCTGATCTAATTGTCCAATCTCTGATCTTTCTCCAAGTGCTTTTATCTAAGTAGATAAGTAGTTGGAATAAGTGGTTAGTCAGGCCTCGATGAGCAGGAAGTCTGTCCCTACCAATCAATCAATGATCAGATCGTCCGTCACAGGAGAGATTCCCATAGTGACTCGTAAGGCTGCCATCTGTCATGGTGCTGGCGAGGCTAGTAGATGCGAGGCTAGTAGAAGCAAGGGCTTGCGTAGGTTCAATTCCCGGTAGCGAGGATAGTCGAAGCAGATAAGAGGGTCGAACATCTGTCCAAGTCGAACGAGAGCGAACAGTAAAATGGAGCGATAAATAGGACTCCATCTGTAGTCGTCCGCGACAGGTAGGTTCCTCAATAGGTGAGTACGAGAGGTAGCCCACGAATTATCAATGGTTCGCGCGCACACTCCTTTATATGATTCTTCCACCGCACACACTCCTTTATATGATTCTTCCACTTGCTGTGAACATGCACATGAAGGGATGGCAGGAAAGAAAGGGAATGCGAATGTCAAGAACACTTTGACTACCTTTCACCCTGGCTAGGTCTTTCCTAAAGTAAAGGGGTTTAGACAGAACTACATCCAATCATCGTTCTTCCTCCACAGGCGAAGAAAGCAACTACCGGGGAAAGGGAGGATCTCAGCAGCCGCAGCCCCATCTCTTTCTGGGCGCTATCAGGATTACCATTAAGTAATGGTTCGGTATGAACTGCTAGGAAAGGGAGTTATGGGGACAGTTCTCTTTGCCCATAGGAGAATCAGTTAGCATGATTATGCCACTCCCGCGAGATTTGATCCCGAACCTGCCTACTCAGATCAAAGCTTGGGAGCAAGAGTTCCCTATTTCGATTCGCGAAGACGGACTCATGGTCAGATAGTCAAGGTAGCAGGTAGGTTTGCTCAGCAGCTAGTTCGGATGCCGGTCGTCTGCCTGAAGGTGCGAGGGGAAAGTTTGATCTGTGCCCCTACCTCCTCTATAAAATATGGAAGGTAAAAGGTTCTCATCTCGAGAGAGCGCTTAGCTTTCACTAGACTCTGAGCCTAGCCTAGAGCATTTTATATCTCTTCGGGAAGGGAGTCCCATGGCAGTCGTATGGCATAAGACCAATGCACGGAAGCTACTACGGGGGTCGGGCTCATTCACTCTTTGGGTGCGAGGTCGGAACCCTGCCTTCTTCACCAACTTAATAGTTGGATTGCTCTGCTGTGCGATAAAGAGGAATTTGGTCATAGGACGAGGGGGGCAAAACCAGATTGATAGTAGTAGGATTTCTCTACCAGACCAGCCAAGCTTCTTGTCTTCTTTCTGTATGATAAGGCGGAGAGAGAATGGATTCTATTCTATATGTATGTGATGGCTCAGAAGAGATGGAAGCGTGAAGGCTCAGAATAGATAGGAAGCGCTTGCAACCATGCCTATCACAGATCATTTTGCTTACATTCATCAAGTGGTCTTTCTTACTAAAGTGAGTCAGCTTAGATTAGAGTTGCGAGATTTGATCCTTTCCGTAGAAGGCGCGGTTCTTTATGCGGCAGTGCGATGTGATCGAATGAATGAGCCTCTCATCAGCTCCCTTTCCTCTTTTTTATAGATAGAGGATGCCTGGCTGTCGAGTTCGAACCCCAGCTCTGGCCCTTGCATTTCGAGACTCGATAACTTTCCCCATAGACTGATTGAGGTCAGGCTCCGAAGTGGATCAGAATGAGAGCTCATGAAGGCCCCGCTTAGAGAATGATTCCATCCTTCTTGCGTCCCGGTAGAGAGTGAAGTTCAACCCATTAGTCAGTTGCCAGGCTGTCTTCCTTTTATTGCGCCAGTAGAACAGTCTCAAACTTATGACTAGCCTCCTCAAGGACCTCATTCCGTATAGCTGGGAGTGAGAGTCCCGCTTGGAAAAGGGGAGAGTCCAGGCTTTCGTGAGTTCATGTGCCTCCTCCTTACTTTGTTGCTTTCCCGAGCCCTGCCTTCTTCTATCTTTCCTTCTCTTCTTTCGGAGTGGGATGCAAAAGAGAGTCGAGAGTCCAATCTGACTCCAAGAAAGACAAGGACTAGCCAAAAGAAAGGAGTTGCGCTACCAAGACAGCAGATCCAATCTAGTCATCAAGAGAGTGAGGGGTAGGTTTCCACCAAAAGAGGCTCGATAGAATAGACCCATCATGTGATGGCTGCGAACCCACCTCTCTCGCTTTTACAAGCGGACAGGACAGTTAAAAGAAAGAGAAAAAGAACTCCCCCACTTATAGTCAAGCAGAACATGCATTTGAGGCCCTTGCTAAAAGATCGCCAATGTAGTTGGCCAAGGACAAGCTACCAGCACAGCGGGGATCTCTTTCCACAACAAGAAGAAGGCAGGAGCGAGTGAAACGACGCGGAGGTAAGCGAGCTTTTCCATTCTCTCTACTATTGTTTTGAAAGCATTTCAGTCTCGCCCATTGTGAATAGAGATGAGATCCCGTCTTCCCTTTCTTTTCCTATCCCTACCCTATGTCGTACATTCACAAGAACCACTATTTGCATGCATTCCTTCCTACTAGGTGCATTCCTTCATCGAAGTAGAAGCCAAACGCATGCATTCCTTCATCAAAGTAGAAGCCTAATCATCCATGTCATCAAAAGAAAGGCAGAGCGAAAGACTGCTGGCGAAAAGGGATTGAAAGAGTCAAAAGTCAAGGCATTCCGGAGAGATAAAAAAGCTCAGGAAAGAGAGCCCTCCATCTTTCCCTTCCAGCAAGTCTAGGCGAGGCGAGGGGGAAGATAGTACATGATGGTTGGTACGGGCATCCATCCAGAATATGTCATTCAAAGATAGATGGCTCAGTGAATAGAAGTAGCTCAACCTGAGGACTCGCTAGCACTAATGTCATCTTTCGAAGCTGCGGCCCAAGAGTTGGTAATGATTATATAAGATAGCTACTAGGACAACTAAGATAGCTACTGGGACAACATATATAAGAAAGCGGTGCCCGCTAGAACGGGAGGACCCTTCATTCCAAGACTGGAATTCCAAGATCAAGAGTGAGTGTGGCTCGGCTCCTGACGGGTACTGGGATCTATCTTCAATCTGCTTCCATTCGGATCGCCCACGATAAATAGTAGTCCACCCGGCTATTTGGATCTCTTCTGTTAATGCGCTCTGTTTTTGAATCATTGTGAGGTACTCTATTACAATGAAATGGACTTCAATTCAACGGCTGATAAAGAGTTCTTCAGTTCATTCCAAGAGTTAATGGTATGGGACTCCTATAATAAGTAAATGTTCGGACAGGAGACTACTGAGTAATGCGTCTCTACTGCTACCTTCTCAGTTCAGGAAGGAATCATCATACTTATTAAGATGCTAGCCTTACGTCAGTGTAGCTGAGTGGCCGACGTGCTCGACTTCACCCTCTCAACTCAAGATGGGCACGAAGACAAGAGGGAGCTGCTGGTATAGGATCAAATAGACTCGAGCGAGGGACACCACTTGAAAGAAGGGTCCGGATCAGTCTCAATCAAGGTAGTTCTCGCTATATGAGATGTATAACCTAAAAGAGCGGTTGCTAGAGTTCTCGGATTCTGCAGTTGGATATAGAGTATAAAAAACCTGCCTGATTCCAAAGATCTGAAACTCGTACCCTGAGGGGAAGGCAGCAAGACAAGAATCTCCCAATGCTAATGCATTGCTTTCAAGGTAGACCAAGACAGGCCTCTCACTCTCTATCTGAAAGGAAAGGCAAAGTGTTTGCAACCAAGCACCTAGGGAAGTCAGAGTAGCTTTCCCCGGTCCTGGCTAGTGGCTAGTAAAGCTTCTTCTTCTTCTTGAGTTCTTTCAAGGCCCTTTCCTTATTGTTCAGTCCATAATCCCCAGCGAAGCGAAGAAGACCCATGGGCGGCGACGAACTCCCGCGTCAATAGCCTCGCATCACCCTTGGCACTAATAAGAGCTGTACCCGTCCCAGCTCGAGAGAGGACAGAGCAATCAATGAATCTCCTACTCCTACTCCTGCTCATGCTCTCAGTCAAGAGTACAGGGGAAAGCTCCAAGACCCTCTCGCAACCCAAATGCCGCACCTAATGTGGTCCTGATCCTGAGTGCGATAAATGAATGAGAGTGCTCTGATTCAAGGGTCTGTCTGGAGAATCCCGAGTTCAATCATCACTCCTCTTTTTAAGGGGCGGCTCCCATTCCTGTCGAAGATCAAGAGGCTCCCTCGACGGATGCCCGGGGCGTGCACCTAAACCTAAGATGTGTAAACCCGTAAAGTCAGATAAAGACCATGAAGCTAAACCCTATGCTAATGCTGCAGTGACGTGACCTTGAATAAGTTCTGGCCCGAGCATAAATTGTTGATACCAACCTCTCCCCATCGGGTAAGCTTAAGTAATAAGTAAGTATAAGAGAGAGCTACGCAACTCGATTCAGAGGCACCTTCAGTCCACTTTTATTGATTATCTCTCCCTAGGGCTCTTAGGTAAGAAATAGATGGTTCGACTCCAACAGCAAAGCAAGTGGAGGATTGAACTGCAACGGGTTCGAGGTATCCGCATTGAGTGTGCCAAGAGCTGAAGTCGAGAATGTGCAGGACTTGTGGCATTGCATCCCAAAAGGAAGAGTCAGACTCCAAATTCAACAGGAGCTACAGACTATGAGGATGATTAAGCAGTGAGTGGCACACGTCTTTCTTGTGCCCGGAAGCCTTGACCTTTACATAGCAAGAGTCAAGAACACTTTCATTCACAGAGGTAAAGAAAGATGGGCGGGGGCTCCCTTTTCCGCTCTGCGCCTGAGGGGATCGATCGAATGAAGGAGCTGCAATAGTCGAATGAGACAAACGGAACGAAGCAAAGGTGGGTATAGTTGAAACCGCGAGCGCGACGTAGAACGGGACGGGCAGAATAGAATTTGGAACTTCGTACTGTTCAAGTGCTTTATAAGAAGAAGCCGCGTAGTGGGTCTTTCAGTCGAGCAGATTCACAACTTTGCCCCGTCACTTGTATTTTATGTCACTGTCGTTCGAGCAGAGCAACTTAATATTTGAGCGACGAGCGAATTAGATTATGCGGATTATAGCTATCGCCACGTAGAAACTCACTCCTCTGAGTGCGCCTAAAAACTTTGATATGCTCGGAAGAATCTCGTATCTTAGTTACTTGCCACATGGGTCGAGACCAACCGCCAGACTGGTCTTGCACATTCATTCATCTGACTTACAATTGGCAACTATGGTCGGGTCCTTCATGCCATGTGTGATTCACTCTTTCCTCTCGCAGATGATGATAGATATTTAAAATGTTGAGGCGCGAGTGGATCTAAGTTAGGGCACCGACGTCTCTTGCCTTTTATCCCTCTCCCCCTTTCTCATTCCCTTATCAGATCTAGGTCATCAATGATCTACTGTAGTGTAGTCGAGTACTCTATTCTGCTGACGGAACTGAACCAGGCTTAATTGGTTTCCGAGGATGCCCACTTGGCTGCTAGGCGAGTTGAGGGCTCCGTCTGAATCAAAGGAGGAATTGGTGGAATCTGGATAGCGCTAAGGAAGACTAAGCACCTCCCAGAGACATCCGCGGGTAGCACTTGGAAGATCGGGAGCTAGTTTGAGATCTCTTATTTCCCGTGGAGTACTAGTCCTCCCTACGAGTGCAATTCCCGACCCAGCCCTACCATTTCAAGAAGAAAGCCACGAAGGACAGAACGATTCACTGCGTTCCAAAGCAAATGTCTCCTAAGGTTGTAAAGAAGTGCAACTGCCCGGAAAGACCATAGATTTAGATTAGCCGACCTCCCTCTAATTGAGATTCTAATCTCTATCCCCCTGCCCCTAAAGCAGATGTGGAGAAGGAATGAAATGAAGAGCCTCAGAGAAGGAAAGAAGAAAGAACCTCGAACCTGCTTGCCGTGAATAGTATTGTAGAGGGCTCGGCTCTTCTTTGGTCCGCGGAACGGGTCTGATAGTAGGGTCTTCATGGCTGCCATTTCACTTTCCCATATTGAGCACTTAGCTTCGTAGCTTCTCCGTTAACTAACCGAACTTCCGTTTAGTAGTTCGTCGCTTAGAACGGGACACCAACTTTATTCTTTCTTTCTTATAAGTTTAAGTTCATCGATCAAGAGCGCGGCTTGAATTTAGATCAGAAACTCACTTGATTTTCTTTCCTTTCGTTGGATCTCTTCTTTCATTCATTCATGCGGAGCACCTTTGGTTGGATCTCTTCTCTTCTCCAAAGCATGAACTTCACGTCATTGCATTCGTTCCTCGAACCTTAATCCAATGGGTTTAGTTTAGGCGGGTTTAAAATAGAGTTTAGGTCGGGTCGGAATTATTTGCAAAGACGCACCGAAGACAAGACCAATAAATCCTGGTGCCACCTTCCCGGGACTTATAACTCGGAATGAGGAACAAGCGCTAGGAATGCCATCCCATTGCCATCCATACCATACCTTGCCCGGTCCACGAAGAATCAAATCAATCAACGGTGGAGCTCGGATCTCAGAGATCACCTTTATTAAGCGACGGACCCTAGTTTCAGTGAACCCCCTTGCTTTCTTGCTTGCACTCCCGGATCCACTTCTTCGTGCACCTTCCTCTCTTCTTGTTCCACCCGCATACTGATTCTTGTCTCATCCGCTTCCGCCCTGTTTTATGGAGCTAAATAGGTGGGGTTTAGTTGATCATGGCTGTTTTAGCCGCTGGGGGTAGTTGGTTTAGCACTTGATTGACTGCTGGGATCGATGCGCGTATCGAGATCTTTTTAGCGACCCTTTACTTTCTTTATGCACAAGCGGAGTAGTGCACCTTTACGATGCTGTCGCTTGAACCTTTACTAAGACTCCGTTCGAGTGGAACGAAGCTTTATTTCCTCTGCTTCTGCTTCTGCCTTTTTCTGCTTCTGCTTTCCTTTGCAGATCCCCGACCCCGAGCTATGAACCTAAAGCTGGGTTTAGCTCCCCCGTTTTAGGTAGTTTATATATATATATATTATATTCGATCGACGCACGAAGTTCAATTCCCATACATGTGGGGCAGCGGGAACGGATGACATTACTTGAGTAATCCCTCGCTCCATTGCTTACTTGACTCAATAAGCCAATCTTAGGAATGAGTTGAAATGCCAGTGCCGGTTCGATTCAAAGCAGTCCCAACGGTTCCGCCCCCTTAGCCTCTGCTTAGTTCTCACTCGCTCCTCCCATTCCCTGCCCAGGTTTAGTAGCTTCTCCGTTACCTCCTTGGTCGGCTGTAGAGTATAGGGACGAGTATAACGACTCCAAGCGGCTAGACAGATGGGGAGAAAGGCATCACACTATTAATAAGAGAGCTTTATCAGGACTCAATACTCTTTGTTGCGGTTGGGACGAGTGAGAACCACTTCAATAATCTTTTATTTAGATATTTATTTAAGGTGGGAAGTACAACTTTGAAAACCCAGATGCAATTCCCTCGGTAGATGTCTTGCAGTTTTCAATATTTTTAAGAAACCCGTCTTTTTCGTTTAAAAGAAGTTTTCCCTCGGTGAGGAATTGGCAAGTTGGAAAAAAGTTGAAAAACCCGTCTTTTTTGCCTAAACTCACTTTTCCCTAGGCGCCAGACTTCTCCATGCTTCAAGTATGACATCCTCATATCACCACTTCCTTCCTTATGAATCTGTCTCAATCTTTCCTAAAGAGTCACTCCAGTGAGAAAGGAGCGACGTAGCGGGGATCGACCAATAAAGACTTCCAAGAAGGTGCGGAGCGAGTTAAACTCATTCCAGTAGTGGAGAGCTCGCTTCCATTCATTCATTTAATTCCAGTAGAGCGAGTTGCTTAGTTCAACAACGATGAGAGTTTAACATGTTTTATTGCGGTTAGCGATGCAATATCTCAGCAATTGAACTTAGCGGTTAGCGATGCAAGATCAGTGGTTAGCTAAGCGGTTAGCAATGTTGCGATGCAAGATCAGCTTCAGTTAATAATTTACCTCTATGGAGCGGATTGGCTTTCTATTCCTAATGTCTTCCCGGAACGATCCAATGAATGATTCATGATAAATGAAAGAACTTAGCCCCCAAGATATGTCCGGCGAGGCTCAAACTCTCATTCTCAGTTATATCAGGCTCATTGGCAGCTACTTGATTATTTATCTTAATCTCATTCACTTGAACTCACGCGCAAGATCGATCACAACTTGAATTCACGCAGAAGAACGAAAGAAATGAAGTAAAAAAGCATGTGTTAAGTATAGAGCTGAGCACTCATTTGAACCTAATTGGTTCTTTTCTTCGTTTAGTTCTTCATCTTGATTGGAGCTTCGTTTCCATTTATGATCTTGAGAGAGACTGACCATCACTTGTTGACAAGGGCTACCTGTCAGAGCTGGACCGTAAGAAAGCAGCGAGAGCAGGGTTCGAGTTCTATATTGGATATATAAAGGGCAGCTGCGGCGAGATACCATTTCCACAGGACCAGGACATTTTATCGAGCGCTTTGATGGAGTCTAGTTCAATAAAATCTTTTGCTGGGTACGGTGAGAACAGAGAATTATTCTAGATCTGGCCCGGGAGGCACCTAAGTCAAAAGTAAGGTCACATGGATTGAATCAACTAAAGCCACATGCTTGCCTTCAGCCGTAGAGGTTGGAAACTGGAAATCCACCTCCGGATCTAGCAAAAAGACCTTGCCTGGCGCATCTGATCTGCAGGGGTGGTTTTTTTGAATGAAGAGGCATAGGACTATGGTTCGCTTTCGAGTTCATTTCGTGTAGGCTCCTGTGTATGGCTTTCTTTAATCTTGTCGTGGAAGGAGGCTCTGATAAAGGTATGGGTGACCGGCCCGGAACTCTCATAAGCAAAACTGTGCGGTGTCGACTAGATCTGGTTCATCCCTTCAATTAAACGAGCCCCACCCGGCTCGATACATCTGCCTCACCTATACCTAGCCGCACCCGTTCTAGAGCTTTTGTTCAAGTCTTTCTCGCCTGGCCACTGGCTAAAGTCAAAGAAGTTGCCAGGACTCGGGAGGCATCTTCTTAGAGGGTCAAACCCATCCTAGTCAGAATTCGTATCGGATCCTCTGCTCTTGGTTTACTTGATGAAAGCAGGCAGGTCCGGTGCCCATTAAGATGATTGTTATGAAGAAGCCCTATTTGTGTAATCAATAAGTTCCGTTGATGGCTCAGGTGAGTTCATTATCTTCCCTATCACGAGATGGCCCCGGGTCCGTATCAATCAATCTGAAGAGGATTCCTCGGAGTGAGTGTCAGAACAGATGAATGGTATGAGCCCATGAACGACACAGAAGTAGCGAGCCTGGCAAGCAGATAGCTTGGTGGGCCCGGGCCCCCACCCAAGTGGATTGTCAGCTTCTGTATTGTATTCGACTACGGGAAAGTGTCATCAAGGACCTAACGAAAGGCCAGATTCCAAACAAACCGGAGCACCGGGGCTTCTCTATTAATCGACTTCAGATTAGATAATGAATCCCTTTTCCTTTGTGTGATTGCGCTGAGCTCCATCTTTCTTTTATTCCATTCTATCAGGTGCGCGTCTGGACGACTCCTTTACCAGACCGAGGCATAGACGAGTGCACTCATTGCCCGTCAGCGTACTCAGATTCCATGGGCTTCCAGTATTCCCGCTCGCCATTGCATTGATCTTCCTTCCAAATCTCACCATACTGACTGAATTAGTTATAAGAAAGAGCCTGATAAGGTGACTCAAGGAGCCGAGTTCTTCGAATGAAGGGTCCACCAAGATTCCTATTCAATGTGCAGGACCAAAGAAAAGAGGATTATCGATTTGTGCCCTGTAGTAGTTGCTTAAGTGGGCCATCTTATTAAATGGAAATCCGGGTAGCTGGAATAATTCGAGACTCAGCGCTACTTTTTGGCATCAAAGGGATGGGGAAGCTAGTAAGATAAGATCCTTCTTTCCTTTGTAGGAGACTCACTTCTAAAAATCATCAGTAGATGGGGAGGATGGCAGAGAAAGAGTGTGTGAGCCAGAAGGAAGGAGCGAATTACATGACGCGGATCAGAGGGCTCTTTATCCAAAATCCAGAGATGATTCCGGCAGATCCCTATCATATCTTATCTGGTCTAAAGTAAAGGAATCCGTACTTGAAGGATGTAGTCGAATCTTTTGTGATTGTGGAGCATCGAATGGCTTTCTTCGGCTTAGCCTATCCTCTATGCCTGATCAGTCTTAATCTCAATGTGGAAGACCACTCTGGGAGCCCGGACTCAGCTAATTATGATTGAAGCTCTTTGAGTTCTGCGCAATTAGTCCCTCGAAAGAGCTACGAGTATGTTGATCCATCCCTTCAAGCACTCTAGATCAGCCTAAAGAATAGGAGTTAGGGAGGAGTAAGAACAGGAGGAGCCTAGATCATCTTCCTAGGAGCAGCGAATAGAATAGTAGCCAATAGAGGATGGAGCACCCTAGCTCTGACCAGCATTAGAACGAGAGAGCATTTCGGGTAGAGTTCGAGATGTTTGAACGATGCTCTTAGAAAAGGGCTCAGGGATAGGTCTTATATGAGGCGTATCGAATGATCAACTCTGCAATCAGTTGTTAGAATCAATAGGTCTTCCCCGATTCCTTGGAGAGTCAGAGCTATTATATAACCCTTCCCAGCACTTCTGAGTCAAGAGCATTCACTGGAGGCTGTGAGCGTGCCGAACGAGCCACTTCTAAATTGCAGTTGAACGAGGCACGCCCCCTCTGTGCACCTCCTGATCCTTTCCCAGCCCAGCACTTTATTCAGTCAACCCCGCTAAGGCTGAGGAAGGAAAGATATGCAGCGCCGAAGCAGACCCATGCATCAAAGGGAAGCGAAGGAAGTAACGAATGCAGCTCAGAAGACTTGTGAGGGAAGCAGCCTAGAGAAGGAAGCAGTAGAGCCATAGCAGAGTTGTTGGCAAGCGAAGAAGCAGCTGGGGTGAAGTGAGGCAGGTGTGACGCGGGCACCAGGATAGGGTTCGCCGGGCATAGCATAGAGGGGCCGGGTCTAATGTCTCAATTCGTACACTTTCTGACATAATGTCTGGTTATGATGCCTTGCTTGCGCTTGTCAGATCTCCAATCCGATCTTGTGATTGAGTCATTTCTTATATTATTGTGATCGATCAGTCGGCTCCACTGAGTTCATATCTCTGAATTCCTCGTTCGATAGCGCTCGATGGTCGCTTTCCTGTGGTTCGTTCAACAAATCTTAATTGAAGGAATTGCAGGAGTGAGGAATGAGGAAAGTCCGCGAAGCACAAATCAATATTCAATATGGGCCTGGCTTGAGTGGGGATCCAACTCCGAGGAAGCCAAGCCTAGGAGAAGATAAGTGAATTTCGCAGAAAGCCCGGAGTGAATGAGCTAAGTGAGGGAGCAGCGGTCAGAGCCGGTAAAGAGTTCAGAAGATGGAAATGAAATGCAGGATAGTTTCTGTGGTCGTTCAGGACAGTCAGTTTCAGTGGTAGAGTGGTAGTGGTCGTTCCCACTTTCATGCTAGTTCGCAGTGCAAGCAAATCGGATAGCGCAGCATCGGAGTCGGAGAAGTAGGTGGAGAAGTAGGTCAGGAGCGAACGATAGTTAAGCAAAAAGCGGATAAGATCAGTGTGTCCGACCATCTTCCCTGCAGTGAGGTGAGTCCATCATTCTAAACTGTCCCAATAAGTCATTCCTACCATCTTCCCTGCAGTGAGGTGAGTCCATCATTCTAAACTGTCCCAAGTGAAGGAGCTGCGATCAGCGTTCGCTCCAGATTCATTATTCAATCTGCGGGTTCAAATCCAGTCTTAATTCATTCATTTCTCAGCTTTGACAGCTATATTCGCATGAACGACATCCGATCTGAAGATAGTTTGATTCGTGTATTATATTTATATGGCGATCGATCTCTCGTATCTTCCCACTGGCATCACAGGCATAAGAGCTGGCGCCACTCTCAATCGACAGCAGTAGGACAAGGACAACAGGAATTTAAGGAAGAACTAACGAGGAGATAGGAGTGAGCATGGAATTGAACCTACGAATTCATTATCAAAGCAAAGGTATAGCGATAGCGGCGGTGGGTGCCTCTTATCAGGTTCCCAACTGATGATTGGAGAGACCGTAGTGGCTGCATGGCCCGCATAGAGAATTGAGAATTGAAGTAGATAGTAGATTTGTCAGGGTCAGCTCCGAAGACTTCAATTCAAGAATGTGGTGTGGTGCTGTGGGCGAGGTCTGCTATCTAATCTACTCTTCCCGCAGCTAAGGGAAGCACCCGCGCCAAGTCCAACTCCACCAATTAAGTTAAACTAAGCTACGGATAATTAAGCTACGGATAGGATTCAGAAGAATGTGACCCAATTGGTTCGCACTTTGAATTAAAGTGGTGCGTGCTCAATAGTAGAAGTAGTAGAAGTGGTTGCGATTGCGAAGGAAGTGAACGAAAAGGATTAATCACCCGAGGAAGCAAACGACTGACTCACCTCACTCCAATAAGAGCAGGCAGCAGAGGCAGACTAAGCGTCGTATGCAAAAGTAGCAGAAGCAGAGGCACGCGTCGCAGCTCGTTTCATGGGCTCCCCTCATGGGTTCACTTCATCCTATCATGGGTCGCTGCTCTTGTAATGGGCAGTAGAGTAGCTCTTCATGGGTAGCATGCCTACCACACACTCCGCGTGGATCTTAGCCCCTGGTCGGGTCTTACCTTTCATCCTTTCATTGGACTTGGCAGGGTGGTCTTCTATTCTTCTTCCAGGGCTCATTTCACTAATCAGCAGGGCGGTGGGTCAGGAAGCCCCAGAGAATCCGTAGCGGTAGGCAATCGACGAGTTGTGACACTAGGAGCGATGAACGGGTCTAAAGAAATAAAGATCATTCTTGACTTGTGACACGAGGATTATCAACTAAACCATTCCTAAGGACAGACCCGACCAGTACAGTAGCAGGAGACTTGTTCCAAACAGCTCTAATTAAAGCTCGGGTCCTAGCCTCGCATCTGTGCTAAATAAAGTCCCAGTCCCGCTAGGTGGGGGTTGAAAGCAGTAAAGCTAAACTTCCTCACGAACCACTGGGGAGCTTCTTATAACTACCCCGATAAAGTTGCCGACCGATACTTTACTCTTTCTTTCTTTCTTTACGACGCGTACTTGGCGTTAAAGTCCTCCCACCCACCGCCCCTTCGGTGGGTATAGTCGCGACTTTGCGACACTGGTGTTTGCTCCTTGATAGACTTTGATAGCGAAGAGATCCTACTCATATTAGTAAGGTCTGCTACGACGAGGCTCACTTGCTCGATTGAACTGGAATGCTTGCTTGCGGACCGGACAGTTGGACAGTAGTTGCAAAGCAAAGGGACAGTAGCTTTCTTTCCGGACAGCTATTCCTGCCTTTATTGCTTCCTGCCTGACAGTTGCTTGCGAAGATAAAGTTCAATTAAAGTTGGACAGTTCTGTAATTAAAGTCGTATTACAATTAAAGTCAGATCAAGCTTGGATAAAGTCAGATCAAGCTTGGATTGAGATCAGATCCACAAGGCAGTGAGCTAAAGACTTACTGGATTGGGACCAGACTACGACCAATGATATCATGCTAGCTGGCCTATACTATAAAATAAAATAGATCAGAACCCTGATAGCCGCAGCTGGCCTGATATGCGATGCCTTGCTGGGACTGATAGGCTGGGCTCGGGACGAGGAAAACATGACGGAACCAATCCAATCCAATAGTAAAGTAATGATTCATGAGCTATGCGACTACGAGTCGGATATCTGAGAATGCAGTGGCCCGCAACGAGGGTTCGAATCCAGCCGAGCCCACTACGCCTTCTGTTCTGATTCTGAGTCAACTATGGAAGTTCAACGAGCGGAATGCGGAGTTGTAATGGAATGGGTCTGAATGAGTTCTACTACTTGTCGCTCATTATATAATGCTTCGGTAACGAGGCCCATTAGCAATGCCATTCCCGAACTCTACTAATCAACTAGCATAGCATTGTTCATTCCGTTCATTCCTTCCTTTCCTAAATGTTGTAAAGTGTTCAATCTACGACATGGTGGATGATCATTTTATCTGAATTCACTGAAGCTATTTCCCACTACATTGTTGTGGAGTTTGAGAACTATCTGGAGGCTGGCTCTCTCTTTTTATAGCTATTCGGCGCGCAGTCTCTCTCACCTGCCTGATCTAACAGGAATGAAAGGCGGAGACCACGAGAACATGTCATCTTCATGCCTTCTTTTTGAGATCAGGAGTGAGTGGAATCGGAATTGGTATCTAAAGGCTTTCGGTCCACATTTGAATTCGTTTGAATGGGGCTCGGTGGGCAGCACCTGGACTAACTAACAGTTCGGCTGGTAGGGACCTAATCTCTCTCATGTGTATCTCTAAGCCCTAGAGCTCGCTTATCCGTGGGATATTTGCTATGCCATGACCAGCCTTTGGATCCTTTGTCCCTGATAGGAGCCGGACTTATAGTTCTTCACAGCCCTGGACAGTCTGGATCTGACCTGACCTGTCTTGAGGAAGGATAGTTGTGGGAGTCTTTGCTACGTAGGCGAATGCTCATTCCGGTCTCTGGCTCGGGGTTCTGTCTTGAAAGCCTTTATGCATGCCTAGCGCCAAGGGCAGGCTCTGCCTCTTGCTAACGATCCTGGACCATACCTTGATGCATTTGGTGCTACATCCAGTGCCATTGAATCTCACCTATGCTTTTCCAGTCATCTCTACACTTGAATGGAGGGTCTGTCCCCAATACAATAGTTGGTAATCTCATGCTCGATGCACGGGTAAAGCCTATCTAAGTATGTATGCATCACTTCAACAAGTAGAGGAAAGACCACTTCCTTTATGAAGCTTAATGGGACAGCACCAATAGTAAGGAACCCCAGGCTCTGACGAACGGCTCCTAGTTCTTCTGTGGGTTCTGCCCTCGTCTGGTAAAGCTGCGTCTGGGGTCTAAGGAACGAGTGCAACGACTCAGGGCTACGGGTGGGCCCTCTGACCACATCACTCCAAAATAAGAAAGACACTCAAAGTGGAGCCGGAACTTTTAGTAGAGCCTGACACGCATAAGGGCGGAGCACCAGCATCATCAAGTCTTATACATATATTGGGATTCCATAGCTTTAGGAGTCGCTACGCACCTTCTTTAATAAATAATGCACTTAATTTAATCCCTCTTCCTATCTGTATCAAAAAACACACTTAATCCCTCTTCCTATCTGTGGAGTAGAAGCTTATCTTTTCTATAAAGCTCATGATCTGTCCCGGGAAGGTTCCTTGCGTACGAGTAGCAAGAAGGAGCAAGAGAAAGAGCCTCGGCGAACCCCTCTCGATCGGCTTCATCCAAGTTGGATGCTTATGAGCTCTTCTTTCCAGTAGCAAGCGGGCAATAAAAGAAAAAGAATAAGGTGGTTTTTTCAGCTTTATTTATGTGTTCGGGTTTCTTTATTTCGTATATCAGTTTCAAGGGTTCGAACGGGTTTGTAGCGCCAGCGTCGGTGGGGGTCTTAGACTTGGTACAATCAATGAAGCATGAATTTAATGCAACTCAGAGCTCAGGTCTTCTGGAATTCCTTCTCTGCGCTTTCAAGTTTCATTCTCAGTTCTTTCTCTACTTCTCGACCATTGATAACTGATTAAGAATGACCAACCACTGGCTGGCTTACGGGCACTGGGACTAGAACTACCAATGTAATCGAAAGGAAATTCCTCCCCTTCTTGGCTTGGTCCAGTTATTTCATTCCTCAAACTCTGGCTCTAAGTAAGCTTAGCTTTTGGATCTCAAAAGAAGTATTGGGGTAGAGCGAGAACTCAAATTCTATTCAGTGGGGGCTTCTATTTCTATTTAAACTTCTTTCTTTTTGTTTAGGTAGGTAAGGGGACTGAAGCCCTACTGGCACATCAAATCAAACTTGCTTGGCGCGAGTGCACTAGCTTCTGGGTCAGGAAGTCACTCGTCGCCACATTATCCGTCTTGACCACGAATCCTGACCCGCCTCCACGTTCTCAAGTAGTGCACTCTTGCTTTCATCTCCTTCTCTTGAACCACGCTTCTCGGTCTCATTGAGCTTTCGGTTCTCATATGCTACTGGGTTACCTTATTGTACTAGCACACTGCCTATGGCATAGTCTGACGCATCCGTGTGTACTTCAAATGGCTTAGTGTGATCTGGCAACTGCAATACGGGGTCATCAATCACTGCCTGCTTTAGGTCCTCAAAAGCTCTTTGACACTCTTCCGATCATGGCACTGAATAAAGATCAGATTGAGCGAGAACCCTTTCTGATTCCCCTGCCCTATAGGATTTAATAGGATTTCGAAACCTTTCCTATTCCTGCCCCCAGGAGTGCGCCTCTTACTATATCAGGCTTTCTGCCTGCACGCTACTATTTTCTTTCCTCACTCGGAGCCCTTTACTTCAAATCATAATGCGACCTATAGCTTCGGGTTCCACATGAGCCTTAGGACCAAAAAGAGTATAAATGTTGAATAGGATCAAGAAGGGCAGTTTAACTCATGGCGAGCCTTCTCAAGCAGCTGCTTATACTCCTGCATATTCACGACTAATGGTAGCAACATAGTGTGGATGCTTTTCACATCCGATCAACAACTTCTGCCTGCGTTCGATCACTCTCAGCATTCCCAAACACAACGAGCTCCTCTGTTGCGACTGCAGCTGCTGTGAAACCTATTCGTTCGTCACCCCACCAAAGCATATGGATTGGGACGAAACATTCGTTAGTCACTAAAACCACGGGAACGGATGGCTTTCTGGTTGCACCTGTCCCAAGCTTACTGTCCCTCTTTCCTGCTCTTCCCCTGTAGTAAAGTCGAAAAGACAAATTCTGTCTTGGGGTGTTAAGCTTCATCCGGCTCCAAGCCCAGGGCTTCAAATCAACTAGAGTAAGTCGACACTTCTAAGTATGATTCTGCAGTTATCGCTTCAACTTATTTGGTTGAATATACGACGGTATGAACACGCTCCTTCCCTTTGGGCAAAAAGCCATTGAAAGAAGACCCCTTCCTCTTGGGAAACAACATATGAGACATGATACCCCATCTTTTTCAACCAATTGAAAGAGCCCGGAAACCAATTATGACCTTTGTACCACCAGAGACCTCTGACCTTCTTCCCGTCCCACAGTCGAACTCGTATCGTAAGCTTACCAGACACAGATATAGTGTCTCACCACTGCTTTGACTCCCAAACAACATGAACAAAATACATATGCCCTCGGAAGATTTACAAAAGGCTAAGCCTCATTCGTGGCTGGCTAGTCTATCTTCACAGTTGAACTCCTGTACGTACCATTGCTCGAACTCCCATAGCCAACCTTTAATGATCAACATCAACGCTTCTTACAGGCCGCTCTGAGAGATCTCATCTGAGGGATAATGATCATCCCTCTTTGGTAGCATCATGAGCAGCTGGGCGTGCAGAGCAAGCCAGTCAGAGTCCAAAAACCGTCTTTCTGAGGAATATGATCCCAAGATGGTGAAGAAAGATCGGCACTATGATGACTACTACCGAGATGACTACCGACGGGCAGGTGCGAAAAGCGGTGGACAACCCCAGGTTTCTAACATAAACGTAACCTCCATGGTGGGCCTCCCCAGAATAAGGAATTAACAACATGGCGAGCTGCTCCTCCCTACAAGGGTACTACGGTCTGCAAGCTCCAATTCAAGTCGCTCCCATTTGTGCATGTCTCCAAGGCCGATCTCCTTGGATCTCTTTCATCTGAATAAGGTATGGCGCGGCGCCTCCCCTGTGCCCTCCATTCCTTCGGAATGGTATGCGGGTCTTCCTCAAAGCAATACCCTATTCATCTGGCCTCAAGCGTGCTTCCGTTTCGTGGTCTTCCAGCTCAAAAAGGTGGTGGTTTTCTTTTCCTGGATCCTTGAAAAAGGCGGGTGTTGGGCTTTTTAGGAGAATCAAACTCTGTAACTAAATGAAACTAGATGAATGCCGCTTTGCGATATCGATTCCGCGAGTACAAGACTTAGGATTACAGAAGCCACTAACACGGAAGCGGCTTTCATTCTATTACTAGGAGCGAAATTGAGGGGATCATAGAATTCCAGTTTAGAAAAGTGTTCTCTGACCTGATTATTGATTGGTTCCCCGAAGTCGCAAGGGCTGCTGACATGATGCTCGTTACAAACACCTGATCTATAAAGGTATCTTTAACGAGCCTTGCTATGTCAGGTGGTGAGCAAAGGCTCTTCTGATGACCTTCTAGTAGCTGCTCCGGAACAAGGATCCACCAAGCGCTGAAACCGATCAATAAACAAACTAGCGTTACGACTCTGATATCTTTGAAATAAGAATTAACTATTGTATTGCATCCGAAAGTTTAAATTCCTTTATTCTAGAGGATTTATTGGTGACACCCTCTAATCCTATGCCCCTCTATGGGGACCTTCACAATGGCCTCCTTCTTTGCCCCCGGCCAAAAATGGAAGAGAGGTTCCCCGGTAGTTGGTGAATAGCAGCGGCCAGCGGTTTCCAAACCCATACTGGATTTCACTCCTTTTCCAACTAAAAAAATGGTTGTCTTTCCGAATTCATAAGTTTGAAAAGAAGAAAGGCCCTGTTCCTATGGGTTCACGTGCTAAGGCTCAACTCTAAAATGCTCTTTTTTAAAGAGAGAGGCGCATTAATCACGCTTTGAAGGAGGGAAGTAGTGGAGTAGGAGAGGTAAAGATGGACGATAGAGAACAAAGGATGAGAAAACTATCGTCCGTTCCTATCCTAGTAGCTAGATTGTTGCTGTCTTCTCTTTGGCAGTGGGATGGGTGTGAGGATTGCCCATTAACTTCCTTACCTGCACTGGTAGTTTAGTAAGGACTTCTTAGCTTGTTCTATTCCCTAGCAGCCCTTCTCATCGCGGGAGTTGGGCTGGGGCGTTAACTAAGTACTAAAGCTGCTGGAGCGGCTGCCTTCGTTGATTAAAGTAAAGGACCAGGGGTCTAGCGCTTTTGTTTTGTGGGAATACCCGCCTTTTCATTTTGAATATGGATATCAATGACTAAAGTATCTTCCCACGGGCGCCCGAAAGAAAAAGAAAGAGAGTTAGATCCGAGAGTGAATTAGAGACATTATCTCACAGATGAAAGAAAAGAGGTCACTTGTTTAAGTCACAATCGTAGAGACCGAGAAGAGTTTGCAGTGAAAATTATCCCTCTGATCGTACACCTTATTTTGATAGTAAATAACCCAAGCACTTGCACTGGCACGAAATATTGGCCTCGAGCACTCTTCACTCAACTAAGCCTTTCCCTTTCTCGGGAGGGTAGGATTTTTGAAAATAGAATTTATCCTTGGATTGTTCATACACCCTTGCTACTTCCTGGTCGGCTATGACAACATCGTCGCCAAGAACCGTGTATTTAGTAAACTTCTCACCTGTTCTGCACACCGCCATATCAATATATGGTGGGTAAGTGCGAAGAGAGGCTATGAGGACAAATAGCCTAGTGGTTGACCAGCCACGGTCTCCATATGGCTCCCTTGGGGAAGGGAAGAGGACTAGCTGTTTAACTAATTTCTTTCCACATTTCTCCAGCTAGCCACATTCTCAACATCTGGTTGATGCAATCCTTGACTAGATCTTTCTCTAAAAAGTGATTCGATCGATGAGATTGATATATTCAAATCTTTCATTGAAAGACAGAATCCAGAGAGGGGCTTACTATATTATATTATACAGTGGATTCATTACATTCCGCCTGAAGGGGATACCCGACTTCTTTGGCTTTCGTTTAGCCAACTAGTGAATGCCTGAGAAGGGGGGGCTCTCGTGCTTCACTGGATAAAAGAGTCTACCGCTTTCGCGAGACTTCGCCGATTGAGAATATACTTTGAATAGATAGTAAGAAGAAGGCATTTTGACTCTCTATGTAGTGGGCTTGGAAGGAAGCAGAATATCCTTCGGTTTACCAGATGGTTAGTAGGCGGTATAGGTTAATTTGAAGGGAAAGGGTATAGGAATTCTCTTAAACAGAAGAAAAGTGCCTTTCATTGGTAGTAAGCCATGTTAGGAGGGGAAATGGGGGTATATAACTCGAATCGATAGGATCAAAGGGCTTTTTTCCCCATGAGCTAGAATATCAAAGAAAGAAGGTTGGGCTTTGGCTAGAATGAAACTGAAACTCCAACTTATCAAACCCCAAGGACTGCAACTCCATCAAAGGCAGAAGCAATTGAAAGGAAAGCGACTCACTCAGATCGAGCGACTCACGAAAAAGAGAGGTTCGATTCCCATTTCCACAAAGCAGAGCTGAGATTCCCACGAGGAGCGTATGCACAGGTTCGATTCCCAGACGAGCGAATCTAATGATGCAATAGTTGGAGCGGCTATTTGAGTTTAGCAGATAAGTCTGGCTCGGAAGGCCTGCACGAGAGAGAATGAGGTTCCTAGAGGAGACTCAGTCTTGTCTTCTTTCAATAAGTTAGAAGTCCCTCCATTCTTTCACTTTATCTGATCCATCCCTTCCTTCTTTCCCCACCTTTCCCTGATACTGGGGCTAGTATAGCATACATAGGCAGGGCGCTATACTGCACTCCTCGTCCTTCTTTGCTTTGGTAGAAGGATTCCCCAGCTTCCAGGGCATGCTCCTTCCTAAGTAGGTAGCAGCCCAGGTCTCCGTGGGCCACTCTCGCCTCGTCGGCTGGCTCCTTCCCATGCTTCGATGTCCTCCTAAGTAGTCTTCCCTGGATTCGAGAACTAGCCTAGCCCCGCTAACCCCCTCTTTCTACTCTCATCCGATCTCCTAGAACTGCTCCCCCATCTTGGATCAAACCTACCTACTAGACCTAGACCAGACCAACCCCACTTATTGTAGTGGCAGACAGAATCCATCCGCTTATCCAGTCCTTACCCATCATGGAGCGAATAAGACGGAGCCGCATCATCTTGTCTTGGCCTCGCCTTCTCTGGTCCTAGTTCATCCGTTTACTAGAGACTGTTGTGCTCTGGTAGCCCCTTGCTCTAGGACTGACTGCGTTTAGCCAGTTCTTTCTTCACTTCGAGTCTCCCTTTCCAAGTTCTGCAGAGACATTATACTATACTACACCAGACCATATATACTATACCAGATTACCATACCACACTAAGGGTAGCCAGACTCGAACGAAAGCGCCTGGAGTCGGACTCCTTGTTCAAGAATAAGGCTGGGGGAGGCTATCCTATTCCCGACAAGTGAAGCGCAGCTCCACTTGGCCAAAAGTGGAATAACCAGCTCGCGAATAGAGCCCATCCTGAATTCTTTCTTCATTCATAGACGAGTTGCCCGCTCGCAGCGGTTCCTCATATCAAGACTGAACTTAGAAAATCTCATGAAGCAAAAGTGTACGTGGCCCCGGGAAGGAGAAGCGGCGCTAATCTCCCTCGACTCAATCATTGAGGTCGAGGGAGCCCTTGTCATGGGTCACTAGTCTTGTCTTCTTCCTTATATGAGAGAGAAGAGACAGTGAGTGAGTGTGGAACGAACGAGCCAGCGAGCCCAATGAAGCGAGATCGACTATAGAGAGAGGTCAGGCGCGGAGGAGACTATGCCCGGAGTGGGAAGAGAAGTGGGTCGGAGAGAGAGAGCGTATCTGAAAGAGGGTTGGCTCAAGCTTACTTATAAGGAGGGGAGTCAGCTGAGAGTGAGATTGATGTGAGATTGATGTTCTATCTTCTTCTCTTTCTTTCTCAAGTGTCTCAAGTCTCATTCTATCTTCTTTCTCAAGTGGATTGGAAGTGGTCGAAGTTATCATCGAATGGAAGGCGAAGACAAGCGAGTTCTCATCAGTCTCCGTTAAGAACGATCAGTGAGGCGCCAGTCCCATAAGTGGCTCCCAAGTCAGTCAATTGTCTGAGCTGCCTGAGTCTCCTATATATACGGAAGTCCTCTTCTCTTTATGGAGCCGGGAAGCAGGAGGCGTGCACAGAAAAGCAGAAGCATAGGGACGAGTGCAAGTTCTGGCACGGAGGAGGAAGAGAGAGAATGAATGATTTAGACCCCGCAGAGGAAGCACCCGTACGCGACAACACTTCTGAGTCAGTCCTAGCTTATCCCACTGAGTAGATAGCATCCAAGAGAGAGAGTAGTGCACGTAGTGGGGGCGAATGAGCGGTGTGCGCAGATAGATGACGAGAGCGCCATCCCTTGGCTTGGATAGGAAGGGGAAGCGGAGAATATAGACAATAAGCGGGGAAGCGGACAGAGGTCGTGGATGGCTCTTTCTCTCTCTCTGTCCCAGGCTCCTCTTTCTCTCTCTGTCCCAGGCTCAGATTAGATTTGAGATTAGAGGAGAGCAAGATTCAATATCAATAAGAGCTAGCAAGCATTCTCCCTCATATAGAAGAGCAAGCATTCAATATAAGATCTGATCTCTTCGTGTTCTTTCTTCTCTTTTCAGTCTCATATAATAAAAGTAGTGGAAGTGCTCGGGAGAGCTATGATCAGTGAAAGTAGCCAGCTTCTTTAGTTGTAAAAAAGGAGATGGAAAGGTGAGATAGTTGTCAAAATGCGGTTCGAAGAGCGGCCCGTGACTACAAGCTCAAAGGCGAGAGGGTCTACTAGGGATAGGAGGACGACGGGAACTACTCTGGGTCGGTCTATTTTGATCTTTACGAGCGCGGGAAAGCCCACGAAGCCGAGTACAGAACCAGAAGGATAGAGATGAGACCAGAGCAGTTTCAAGCACAAGTTTACGAGAGCGGCACCAATCAAGGAGGTTAGTTGTAGCTTAACTTCTCCTATTACATTCAGACAATTCAGGACGAAGTAGCCCGCCGAAGAGCCCCCAGGAGGAAGGCGCGTAGCGAAAGGAGAAAGGACGCAGAGAAAGTAGTGGGCAAAGAGGAATAGCAGCAGAAAGGCTGAGTAGGGAGGGACTGGGCTAAGGGAAGCGAAGCACTGTGTTCTATGCCTTGACGACGAGGGCCTCTACCGTACGTACAGGAATTGTGAAAGCCACCACTAATATGCGTACAGGAATTGTGAGAGCCACCACTAATATGAAAGTCTCTTGCTCCCGACGAGCGAGGCCTTGCTAATTAGGGAGGGTGCCACTAGAGTCTGATCCCGCATGTAGCTGCGAGACAAGTGCAAGTCATTCAATGAGCTGAAGACAGGTGGGAGGGAGGACAGGTGGGAGGGTGAGATCGAGCGTGGGCCCGGGGCAAGCGCAGCCTCCTTATCAATACGAGATTCAGTAGTGGAGTGCCCAAGAGTAGACAAGAGAGCTATATGTAGGTAGGGGATGTGCCCATTGCAAAGAGAGATTGACTGAATCGACCTGGGGAAAGGCTCTTGTCCTTTGATTCTCCGTCGTTCGGGCAAGGGACGAGGGATAGTGAGCTACTGTGCGTAGATGCCTCAGTTCAGTAGTAGATGGCTCACAGTTCAGTAGTAGGTGCCTCAGTTCAGTAGTAGATGGCTCAGTTCATTCAGTTCATAAGTTCAGATGAATCACAAATGTCTAAGGAGCTAGCAAGGGCGTGGGACAGGACCGGAGGAAGGACCTATCGACCGAGCTATCTTCAGTAGTTGGAATGAGACAGGAGGTGCGAAGATGCTCTGCGTTTAGAGTGTAGCGACATAGAGAAGTGGAGCGAGCAAGCGAGCGAGGAAGCACTCTCCTCTTAATGTAATGGCCCATGAGCAAGCGAGTGAACTAATGAGCTTAAGAAAAGAATCAAAGAAATGAATAAATAGAAGCAACTAATGTTTCGTTCATTCCACTCGCGGAGCCCGGACTAATGGTCTTTTCGTTCATTCCACTCGGCTGCTCTCTCATGAATATATTTGAGATGAATAGAAGCAACTTATCAAATGTTCACTTAAGGAATCAAGAAGCAAATGAACAAAAATATTTGAGAGATAGAAAAGAGAGATGAGATAGAAGCGAGTTATCAAATGGAGCCGACCTTCTTTCTCTTATATAATGTAGAAGGAAAGATGAGCGATTACAAGTCCAATGAGCGAGCGAGCTTCAGATCAGACTTCAGATCTTATCTAGTAGAGTATAGGAGAGAGAGCCCACCGCGAAAGGTCTTGCTCATTCATTATCATATAAGAGCCGACCATAAAGGAAAAGGAATATAATGTTTTAGACCTGTGTCGCAGGCTGATTGCCACGGGAGCGAGTGAAACGGCGCAGAGTGACGAAGAGGGCTGGGAACTATCTCCGCCTTGGTAACCTATCATAGGGTGTAAAAGATGGTACGGAGTTTATCAGAAGCAGAGGGTCCACCGAGACATATGAGCTTCATTCAGGGCGACGAATCATACCCTTTACCAAGGAATTCGTTCAGCTCTTATCCGAGGTCGAGAACCGATCATGATTAGAGGTGGACAACTGATGCTCCTGTACTATCTATAAGAGTGGTAGTGCTCCTAATAGTACAGTTCTGACACCTGGGGTGGAGAACCACTGCTAAAGAATATGTGTGGTAGACAACTGCAGCTCTTAATGGTGACTATAATGGAAGAAGTTAAAAGCAAAGGTAAGGAACTCCCGTATTGGCTAAAGGAGTGCAATGGTGCGTCTGTATGGGTAGTCAGTGCCAGCTAATGTTTACTGTGCAAAGAAAAGACAGATGGGGCATGCTAGACGGATGTGGTATCAGTTTGTGTTCGCAGTCAAAGGGAGGGGACCCCGTTGCAGTTCATAAGATTGGAAAGGTTTTTCGTGTAATGAGGCTGTCTATAACTATATCTGTTGGATAGGTGGGAGTACTGTGATGTATGCCTCTTTCGGATCGTACATGTCTTCGATCTCTAAGAAGTTTTTATAGGTCTATGAAGTGGCCATTTCGCAGGAGCGTATAAGAGGGCTCTTCCTAGTGGAAGGAGTATGATGGGCCGATGGGGACCTCAGATAGTGTGTTCGCAGAGGAGCGGCAGAGCATTTTTCCCGTAACGTCCTATGTTGTCTGACTGGTGCCTTCTCTCCAACAGCTGCTTCAATCAATGTTAAGTCTGACTTTTAGTGGTAGTCAGCTGTCCTCGTTCTCCTCTTTTCATTGCCCTATTGAGTAAGGGTCGGTGTTTGCAAAAATGTCGAGCCGACGGGGTCAGGTACCAGTAGTGACAATGGCAAAGGGGGGAGCTGGACACTAGTTGTGCTAGTGGAATCCTCTACTAAGTGAAAAGGGAGCCCCTAAGGCCACACGCCTACCTGAGCCTCAAATCTTTGGAAAAGGAAGAACAGGGGTGATCCGGACTTTAGACATGCACAGAAGGTGACGGCACAACCAGTATAGCAGGAAGGCAACATACTCATCATCTGTAACATCAGAGGATCAACGAGCTTTAGCGTTCCGAAATTGAAAATAATCCAAGAATTCCGCCAAGAGAAAGGAATGTTTGGCACGACCAAAAGCGGGTGAACAGAGTCCCCATGAGGCTCGAAGGAATTGAGGTGATGGCAGCAACATCAAGAAGACTTGGGGAAACCATACCAAAACGGAAATGATGCTGGTAGTAGACCAACTGAAAGAAGGTCGTATGTAAGAAGGGAGACATCTACCAACTTCTCCCCCAGCGGGGAATTCCATATCTTTTGGCCTATTCGAGCAGGAGAGGAAGGAACGAAGTATGTCTTTCAAAAGATGTCTTTCGAGGTATGAGTCAATTCCAAGAGGCTACGCACCAGTAGTTTTCGTCTTTCCGTAGCTTTCCATATCTTTCCCTTCTTCACCTGTTAGTGGTTCAACTGAATCTGCTTTCTCCACTACTGAGCTAGCGTAGGGCAAAGAACCTCTTACTTGAACATCCGCTGCTTTAGGTGCCAATTTAGCTTCTCAGTTACTTGATGCCCGGTCGAGCTACTCCATTTCTTTCTTTCTTCACCCGCAGGTCGAGCTACTTTAAATGTTAATTATCCCGAGACCTTATCTTCCCGGCATATGAAAGGGATGGCTTGAACGGAAAGAAAGGTGCGAAGCCTATAGCAGAGAGTGGATTCACCATAAATTCAATGAAAGGGGAAGGCAAGGAAAGCCAAGAAAAAAGGAACGAGTGAAACGACGTGGTAATGGTCCCGTCCCCTTTATTGAAAGCAAATGCCCTTTGATCCTCGATCCTCTTTAAGTGTGTTTTCCTTCTACTCTTTTTCACCTTCTAATGCTTCCCGGGATTAACTTCTTTAGGAGCTAGAAGTGCCTCTCTACGCCTTAGCAGCTCTGCTCTGCGCTTTCACATCTTTCTATTGGCTTCCCATCAGATTCGGCGGGTGAGAAAGAGCTAAAGCGGATTCAGTGCAGAGCAGACAGAGAGAGGGAAGGGTGCGCTGCCATATGTACCATGCGTGACTACGGTGAAGCCACGAGTGGGATGGAAGTGGTTACAGGCGGCCACTTCCTCGATAAGATGCTGCTCGGTCCGGGTAAGCCCCTTTCCCCGTGCCCGGGATTGAATCTTGTTCAGTGAAGCGAAGAAGGGTAGGAAGGAGCTGCACATTCTCCGAGAATCAAAAGGAAGTGAGAGCACCAGGAAGGAAGAGTAGATAGGTTGTTCAAATGTAGACTAAAGTAGACTGAAATCCACTAAGGGGGAGTCAAATACCATCGAGTTCATAGGAAGACTCACTACGGTACATTTTAGAGAGAGACCCTCAATGACCGATAGCGTAAAAAGGTCAGTAGGGCTGATCTCTTTCTGACCTTTGAGGTAGCATCTAAAAGACGTTTTCGTCGCATCGAGGACTTTAATTGATTTTTGAAATGGGGGTGGGTGAGGTAAGGAGTAGTGGAAGGTCAGCTGTATGAGACATCCGAGGTGGCAGGGAAGGAGAGACGAAAACAACCCATTTTCATAGAACCCGGCCAGCAAGCAGTTGGGACCTTTGAGAACCCTCCTTCCGATCGATATGTGTGGAATTTAAACCCCCACATCAAGTTCGGGTGAAGTGCAAGACCAATCAGAAGCCTACTGGAGGTAGCAAGTGAAGCATTAGAGCAAACCACTGAATGTTGAAGCAGAAAACGGAGAGTAGAGAGAGACTCAATCTGCTCTTTCATGAATTTGCCTGCTTGGAAACTGATGATAGTTGGAATGAATGTTCTCTAACTATGGAAAGACGAATTGTCGCTCCATCATCATACACTATATCTGCACTTTCTTTGCTTCTGCGGGGTGCACACTTAAGAAAAGCAAAAGAAGGCCCGAATGAAAGACCCAAGCCTAACCTAAGCCAAAGCCTGCTACGAATACTTTACTTTTCCATGTGGAAGTTTCTCCACTTAGCTATCGCTCGGACGCTACTATCATTCGTCAGCACCAGTCGTGAATGGCTTTGGGCCATTCACTCTCCCCAGTCTAACATTATATTCAAAACTACGAAAGTGAATAGTACTAGTACCCTTGAATTTATTCCTCCGGAACAGAAAACACTCTAACCGGAACAACCCTAAAATACATTCCTACGGGTAAGAAATTAAGATCCTCCGGGTGACTATTCTCATTTTTGCATTCCTACGGGTGACGATTCCCTCATTTTATCATTCCTACGTGTGACTATTCCTCCGGGTAATCAATTTTGATCCCTTGAATTTATTCCTCCGGAACTCACTTTCGGAACTCACTTTCATTTTCCTGTACTTTCGTTCACTTTGTTCTTTCATTCCATATCTTAGGCAGCCGTTGACCGGCTAGGCGGGGATAACGATCCACCGTGAAGCTCTTTTGGGCGGTGCTTTCTCGATCAAGAGGAATTCCAGAACAGAAGTTAACTGCTTACTAGGAAGGATCTATTCGTTATATAAAGTACATACCATGAATTGAAAGAAGAATGAAGTTGACCCCGCAACACCGCTCTAACTATACTACTTAATTGAATTCGAGCAAAAGCGGATTCGATTCAGTCGACCCCAGTGAAACAACCTTACCTTAAATAATTTAATGAAGAGCTCAATTCCGGAGTCAAAGTTGACATTCACGTATTTATGAATTCACGTATTTAATTTATGAATTCACGTATTTATTCGTATTGTTGTCTCATTATTATAGTATGAATTTTCCCGGGACAGAAGGGAATAAGATTCGGAGGAGTTGAGCGCGATGATTGTCGTTGTGGTTCGCCCCTGATTCTTGGCCCATTCCTTCTTCAGCAGTCGAGTGGGTTCTATGAATGAAAGCCATTCCCTGAGAGTAGCCGAGCACGCCGCTGAGCCTTTCCGGGACAAGCCAGATAATGAATCATCTGCGACAGGAGTCTAAACGGACACAATGCCGAGCCCCCGTTCATAAGCAGTGGAGTCCTCCTTGTCTAAGTTCACTTCTTATAGGTGCACACTATATTCTCTGTCTGGCTCGAGTTCACCCTTTCCTTCTTTAACTTGAGAGGCTACCCTTCTTTACGCTGATAAGGTAAGACAGGAAGAGGGAAGGAGGTCTCACTTCTTATTAGTGGAGCTAGGTGGTCTAGGTCTTCGTATCCTGGAGGACCTCTCATTCCTTTCCTGTATACTTAGTTAATGGTCTGAGGTGCGGATAATAATTCTAGATCCGCAGCATACTTTCTGTCTTTGAAGAATAGCATTTTCCGGGGAGCTCGGAACCCCGGGGATCTTGCTGCTGCGAAAAGTTATCATGAAGTAGTGCTTCCATGAGATGACTCAGGGTAGATTCATGATGTGGGCCTCCCCCGGGAACTAGCTCAAGGAAGTCACTAAGCGTCAATGTCTGTAGAAGCTCACGTACCCATGCCTTCAACTTAATGGTCTGGCTCGTTCGCGCTAATCTTAGTCACTCCTAAATAAGAAGCTAGCTAAGCTGGGAGACCTAAGATATCTTTGACACATAATTAATTCATTTATTCGTCCTACTTTTCTTTTAAGGTTGGATTTAGCTATGGTTCCAACAAAAACTCGAGACGTCGCTGTCGCAGGTCGTGAATGGCTATCGGCCAAATATAATAAGTTCCGTTCCTCAAGCGCATGAGTTTAGATGTCTCTCTACTTCTGAGAACATTTGCTGCTTAGGACTCGGATTCAGCTGCTATTTATCATACGCTATTCTTTATCTTTCTCAGTTGGGTTGGATCCCGACCAGTTGAAAGAGTGTTGGAGTTCTTCCTTTCATTGGAGTGGAGTAGCTGATCTTTCCTTCTTTTTAATGAGTGAGGAACGAGCGATAGCGACGTAGAGTGAATTTAATTGGCTTTCTTTCCCGTCCTTATAGCATACAATAATTAGTGTGCAAAAAGCTAACAAACTAATAACAACTCACTTAAGGAATGCCCAAAAGAAACCTATCACCACTCTTCGCTAGCTATAGCTTTCCCGTACTCAAACAGACTCTCTATTTCAACTGGATAGGAGCCGACCAGAAGATCTGTCGTAGTTTTGTAGAACAGTCGTGAATGGACTCTAACCAAAGAGCAGCAGTCGTGAATGGTCGATAGCCATTCACTCTTTTCTTACCATGTTAGACTGTTGCTTAAGCGGATATCTTTTCTTTGTACGTTGAAATCTCTACTGTAAAGTTAAGGGATGATGTCAGAGTCCCATTCACTCAACTCTTCCGGTCGAGCTACAACTTTAACCCATGGGTAGAGTGAATGGCCCCTTACCATGTTAGACTGTTGCTGCGGTGCGACCAAGCGATTGAAAGGCTCCTACCTTTATTTAAGGATGGACTACCGAGATCCCTATCCCTGCTTTGCTTTGCCAATCTTAGAATTTATCGGCCGATGCTATCCGACCTGCTCGTGAGGAGGCTCGTTAATAACGAGCCCTACCACTGATTTAGTAGCTCAGCCGACAAGTGAAATTGAGAAACGCAGCTCTACGCGGCGGAAGAGAAAGAAGCGAAAACACTTAAATGGAAGAAAGAAGCCCCTATATTTCGAGAAACGAAGCGTGGCAGAGGAGGAGGCCCTCTATTTCAAAAGAAGTGCGAGTGACAACGGATAAATGGAATGAGCCTTCCAAAGACGAGACCCGCATGAGAAGGGTATCCATATGAGCTCGCGCTGACCCATTTGGGTGTCTTTCTCCGACCTTAGATCAGAGAGGTTCAGTTCAAGTGGCCTGGTCCTTACAAAGAGATAAGAAAAACATAAAATACAAAGAGAGGTCTTTCTTATTGAGGGTTGCTCGTGAAGCCCCTACCCTTTTTTAGGTATCGGACTGGAAGTGGGACAGGAGGTGATGGTATTGTTATGAATTTATCCGACCGGAATAGTGAATTTCGATTCGTTCAGTGTTGGTTCTCTTTAGCGTTCTGCTCTGCTTCACTTGTTGGGAAAGATTCTTTTTTTGCTCTCCTTCGCAGCTAACTTAGCCGTCCTCGTAGTTACTCCCTTTCACTGCGTAGTGGGTGTGGGTGGATTCAAGCCTACTACTGTCTACCACTGATGGACAGGTCTTCCCACATCCAAGAATCAAAATGAACCAGGGGAAATGAACGACGACAGGCCCTCGAGAAACTAGTCCAGCTATGATGTAACCGATGAGACAGAAGCCAGGGACCAGACCATTCGAACAGATAACTAGTCTACTAAGATAGGCCCTATAGCTAATTAGACCAGTATAAAGCTAGTCCACTAAGATAGGCCCCATAGCTAATTAGACCAGTAGAAATGAGCGATTGGGAAGAGGCAAAAGAATGACCAGTAGAAATATGAGCGATCGAGAAGAGGCGAAGGGAGAGAGTTCTCCCACCGGGGACCAGACACAAAGAAAACCTCTACGTCGCGGGCAAACTCCACTCAACTAGGATGCTCCGCTCAGCTTTGGAAGTAGGCCCAGGGCGGAAGAAAGAGAAGATCCTGCTGCAGAAGAGAAAGGCCCGGCCTAACAAGGACAAAGAAACTGCTTTAGAGGCACGACTTAGACCACTACTGGAGGGCACCTGCACTTATCTGAGATAGCTAGATCTTCCTATACTCATAGTCCTCTCCTCTTTCTCGAACGAAGGGCTCTGCGTCCTTATCACTCGAACTTGAACAAGCAGGCCAGCTACGGCTCTGAGTCCCCTATCCTCATAGCTCTTTTCCCCTCGTCCTACAGCTCTTAGTCCCATATTAGCTCTCCTCGTCCTCCAGCATCGTTAGGTATCACTACAGGTCCCCAGCATCGGCACTACAGGAAAAAGCATCGTTAGGTATCACTACAGGTCTTAGAGATAAGGTATCACCACAGGAAAAGCAAGAGAAGAAAATATGAACTTCTCCCTACTTCTCTAGCTGGGATCCCGAAGATCAGAAAAGATGCTTAGCCGCCTCATCCAGCGCACCTTCCATAGAAAGAGAAAGAAGTAGTCCCTTCCCTATTCGCATCACTAGGCACTAGACTCCTGACTACACTCCACAATGGCATGGGAAAAGACCAAGAGGCACACCAACAAGAGAAGACTACGACAAGGCACACCAACATCACAAAGGAGAAGGGAAGATCCCGCAAAGGATAAGATTTGGGAGCCTCCAAAAGAAGAATGAGTCCCAGAAGAGGGGGGTTAACTTCTTACTACACATAACGCCAGAGACGACAGCAAAGCAAGGAGTCATATGAGAGAGGACTACTTGACCCAGGAGTCATGCGCAGGACACTGGCTTCTTGCCCACCGCGTGCTAGGATTTACATGCTGCTCCCTTCCTTCCGCCTTGTCCGCTCTGCATAGTCTCCAGTCTAGCCAGAAGAGAAGAACAGAGAAAGCAATGAGGCCAGGACACAGAGAAAGCACTAGCACTCCGCCCTATGGTCCCATCCAGATAAAGAACCTGCTCCTTCTGATATTAGACCCGAAGTCTTGGCCTGAAGCCTCGACAGATGAAAACCCACTCCTTCAAATACTAGACCCGAAGTTTACTGATCTAAATTCAATGCCCGCTTACCACAACCATATAATACTACTGGGATTGATTGTGCCCGGGTCGTGCTTTAAGTTTTTCGACGATCCCCATCATTACCGATCCCATCATTACCTAAAAGAGAGTAGGCAGCCATTGATTCATTCAAGCCTATGCCCTATGTTAGCTTAAAATGCCTGAACCGCGCTACGAACTCACAATCCATTGCCACTAGAGAACCTGCTGAGACTGAGGTCTTGCTCGCCCTCCTCCACTTTCATACGAACCGAACTCAGAATATAGATAAAGTAGTCGCCCCATAGAACACGAATGAGAATTGAATACGACGATCTTATCATATAGAAAAAAAAAAATAGTAGTAGTAGCCCAATAGAGCTAGAGCACGAAAGAGAAAGAGATCAGACCACATATAATATAGTACGCCAAGAATAGTAAGATCTAAGGACAGACATGAAGACTAAGTGAAGTAGGTAAGAGATAGGGAGGGCACAGTAGCTGGAAGTGGGCCTCGGGATCCCTTCTGACATTCCTAGATAGAAGGTGGGTGCTGTGCGGAGCGAAGGAAGGTGAAGCCTGAGCCCCGATCTCTTCCGATCTACCAATGAAGCAAGAATCCGATCTACCAATGAAGCAAGAAAGAGCAGAGTCCTGACTACGAGTAAGGGACCCACCTAGACGGAGGTGATCTTATGTGCCTGTGTCCACTTAGACGGAGGTAATCTTATGTGCCCACCTGGACTGAGGTGATCTTATGCGCTGCCTACCAGGACGGAGGTTATCTGATGTGCCTACCAAGGGGCCTTCCTCTGACGGATGCCCAAGAGTGCTGCCCCAGACTGATGAGACTGATCCTGCCCCAGACTGATGAGACTCTGATTCTGCTCCTTCCTCTGACTCTTTTTGGACAAGTAGCTACAAAGCAAGCATCTTCCTTCTCAGCTCGGTATTGGGAAAGGAGTCCGACCTCGGTCCCTTATCCTAACCTCAGTCCGTCTAAGTCTCATTTTCCTATCCTAACTCACCCATAGGCAAGACTCCCGCTCCTAGTTCATTCTCAGAGTTATGAAATGGAAGGTGATCCTCTGACTCCGATAGGCTTGGCAACTCACTTCTTCTACTTGTCTGATAAACCTTGAATGAATACAGAGCCGGGCTGAATAGATAGCAAGTAAGATCCGCTCTACCTCAAGCAGAAAGATAGGGTAGAGCAAAGAATATATGCTTTCTCATAAGTTCTTTGCCAGCTTTAGAAGATTTGAGCTGAGCTCGCAGCGGAACTATATAGAGCCGAGGAAAGACCAACTTGCACAACGGGTTCTGACCCCATTGAATAAGGAATCACCCATCCCACCTCAAGTGCTCACAAGATTGGCCTTTGCTCCTTGCTCGTGAAGCGATAGATATTATTCTTATCTTATATAAAAGATAGGTGATTAGAGACCATGTGCATTAGCTCTACTAGCAGGGAAAGGGAAGCTGGGCCCGGGAAGAGAGACTCAGAGTAGCAAGCCTTCAAATCCAAATCTGCGGAAGGCCCGGAGAAAGAGTATAGTTCTGAATCGGGAAAACCCATGGGGATGCTTGGTCACAATTCCGAATCCTACTTGCTTTTTTAATGTTGTGAAAGGTAGCCGTACGGTACGAGTCCACCCCGAGTCATGAATGGCTCAAAATCTCTGAGCCGGTATGCCAACTCCAACTACACTTAGCCAGGAAGCATTGCCTGTTGATCCATATCTGGAAGCATTGCCTGTTGATAGCGATCTAGAGTGCTAATCCTTATCTCTTGAGTGCTTGCTAATTTCAATGGTCGAGTTTCCATGGTCTCGAGTAGTACCAAGCGTTGAGTCATCTTCCTTGTCTTCTTTGTTTTTAGCATAGGAGTGAGTTCCGAGAAGCTGGTCTTCCGATCGTATAAGGTTAGGCTATCTTGGCGAAAGAGTCATACTGCTTGGCTCAACAAGTCTCAGTGGAGCGAACTAAAGAGTGATATGAGCAGAATGTGCAGAAAGGACAGATTCCATCCATGCCTACTTCGGGACAGCTGTCAATTCTGAGCGGGATGGCTAACCTTAGCTCAACACTTAAAAGTATGCCAGCCAAGGAGACGGAGATGGGTGAGGAGAGTGGAGACGAACAGATACGAGTGACCAACAAAACAACTGAAGACCTCCGGGAGCGATTAAAGAAAGTGACGCGGAGTAATGTAATGGGCTCGTTCATGGGCTGGTGGGCCAACGCTACATTTCGGTATGAAGCGTAAAGGACCCATTTTCCGGATGCCTGCCCATCGAGTCCTTTATTTTAGATAAGACTATATCAATCACTTGAACTTACTTAATCAACTCTCGCGTCCTCACTCCTTGTCTTTCGTTCGCCACGTCGCTAGTAGTATCAGGTAGGTATCACTCGTCCCAACCGATGAAAGACACTCTTATTCTATGCACCCAAGAGTTATATGTTAGACGTTGAAGATGATAGACATATCATCAAGCACAAGGGACCAGCCAAAGAATTGGTCACATCAGAATGGTTTGTTAGGCAATTTCATAATCTATCTGAAACAAGTGTAATCCTTTATTAAAAAGAGATGCATGGGGGCTACGCTACTCGATAAAGTTCTTCGCCGCGTCATTCTCATTCGCTCCTTGCATTCTAATCCGAGTGGAGTCTAAGCTATCGAGCTCCGCTATTCGATCCGGGAAAAAGGCTCCAACGTCCGCGAGACCTGACCGAACCATCTTCATAGAGCGGAAGTCAGTAGTTAATTCTGATAACCTAGGTCCCGAAGAGAGAAGTTAGTCGGGGCGACTCATTGCCACCAGCTCAAGATCAATCCATGGAGTTCCCCACAGTCAGTCCAAAGCGCTTTACCAATCGAAGAAGAGCCTACCGAGTTTAACTGGAATGGCAAGAATGGCAAGATAGATTAAAGTGGTGCTTGCTGACCTGACAGGCTACTTGATCAGGAATGGAGCTTGCTTAATAGTGGACTTCAGTCTCCGTCATGGGTGGGAATGGAAGGCAGCACTCAAGGTGCGGAGCAAGCTACCATGCAGGCTTGAAAGGTGCGGTACGTAGCGCGCAACTATAAGGGAAGCACCAGGTGGAGGTGGAATAGCTGCAGAGGCGGTTAAAGTTGCTTGGGTCTCCTACACCACAGCTGCTAATGTGAGAGCAACGTTGGAAGAGGGGACTCCTAATTAACTATTCATGCCCACCAGCGAACGAGCAAAACGAAGCTCATTCATTAGATATTAGAGCCTACCTTTGAAATAGATATTAGAGCCAGCAAGCGGAATGAAATGGAGCGCGCAGTCGCCAACCTCAGGAACTATGTTGCTTAGCCAGCGAACTATATAAAATAGAAGTGGAGCGAGTTCCAGTTCCATTTCCATTCATGAGCCTACCTTTGAAATGTTGCTTAGCCAGCGAGAACACCGAGCTCATGGGCTTCCGTAATCTAAGTCATCGGTCGGCTCTGCGGCCGCGCTTCACTTGTCGGCTCGTCTGTCCTCCACGCATGTCGCTGCTCGCTTCACTTATCAATATGATCTTCGGCGGGAAATCCCAATCTTTAAATATGATCTGAGGCGGGACAGACCTTATATTTATTAGCAATCAATATAGATAGATATGAGATGAGCGAAGGTAGGACCAAAGAAAGGCAATCCGGTTCAATTCCCGTCCAGAGCCCACCGGACAAGTGGAGCGGAGCTATTAGCGGCAGAATAATGAAACTATCATGAATCACTGTCCCCCGGTCCCCTTGCACCACTGTCACTCGTAACCATGACTAGGCACCTTGGAGGCAGTGCTTGTCATGATGGGCACCCCGGTTATCTTTTCTTCAGGTATGGGCCAGAGTTTCTAGCCAAGATCCGCTATCGTCTAGCTAAGATACTTATCCGATCTCAACTATCAATCGGTATGGTTGACCCTGGTTGGAGTAGATAGGAATGGGTGCACAAGAACTAGGGCAGGGATCCGAGACCGTGGGACAGCGACCTACGTAGCAATAGCTGTCGTCCGACTTCGCGTCTATGGTACGGCAATCACTACTCTTTCAGTCTGTCAAAAGAATAAAGTTCTAGATTCAAGTGAGAGAAGAAAGAATGCAAAGCTGAGAGTAGAGTGAGAATGGAGCTTGAAAGTGGACTTCTCATACCAATCTCAATCTCAGATCATTATTATATCTTTATATGTGTAGTCTATAGCATCAAGTATTCGGGAGCGGAATTTGACTGCTATCAGATGGCCTGAGCTAATCTATTCGATGGGGAGGGGTTCGATTCGCTTCTTGAGGGCAACTATAACCTTGGAAAGAGAGCGCAGTCAAGTGGTAGGGGCGGGACGAAGCTCCTCCTTTACGGGTGACTGGTTCGCTATTGATCTTCCTTGACAAATAGTAGCAGGTCCCCTTTCTTTTATAGAGAAAAGGAGTGGGACGGGACGTTATATTATATTAACAAAGAAAAAGCACTCGCGGAAGACGCCCAGTCAAAGCAACTCGTAGTCAGAGGCCGTCCCTCTCCTCAATAAATAACGAGGGAGCCTCTCGGGCCTTTCTCCCGCTCACACTTTCTACAAAGGTAGGGGAATCCCACGCCGCCTACTTATTGATCTTCGTACGCGACCCGCTAGCATGGAATTGGGAATTAGCCGTGGAGGGGCTAGACCTAAACTAAAAGGAGGGGGCGAACACAAACAAAAGAAGAAGGAGAGAGTAAGGAAGAGAAGTAAGATCGAAAGAGAGAGGACTCGCCACCTACTTCAGAGTGGAGCAGTCGAAACCTCTCCCGCTCGCCTCTTCTGCTCGCTCCCATGATCTGGAATGGTTTCCTTCGGCCTCTTCGCTCCTCCGGCCGGGTCATCAAGACGCACTGCATCTGAATGCTTTCGTTTCAGACCTTGATCCTGGCAATGCCCATGAAGCGAAACCCTTGACAAGTGTAGAGAGCTGGGGAGAGAATGAGTACAGCTAGCGGGGCTAACCGAGGACGCTGACGCTTACCTTCATCTCTCGGTCTTACCTTCATCTCTCGTAGCGGGCTTAGCAAGTTATGGTCTAGTTATTCGGCACTCGCTCCAATGTAGGCTTGAACGAGAGGTTAGAGAGATTAGCTTGAGCATCAAAATAGAGCATAGTTCCTGGTCCAATCCACTCCTCCCCGTGGAGCACTGAATCTCGCCCGCCTCTCCCTTGTTGAATTAGCCCGCCTATAGATAGAGCCTTCTCTCCCCGGCCCGCCTATATATTCTTGCTCGGTCTCCGCTCTCTTTGGTTCCCGGAAAAGCAACTGCCCCCGTAGGAACGTGACGTAAAGCTCAAAGAATTGACCGTAGGCTATCTAATCCGTACCCCTCCCAGCTAACATAACCGTAGATCGGGGAAAGAAAGCGTAGATCGGGATCCTATCTCTATGACGTACTCCTACTTTGAGTCTTTCCCTAATTAGCGCTCTCTACCTTTGGACTCCGCCGCTCCGCATCTTCGCTCCTTGCCCTTCCTTTATTTCCTGAGACCTGGGGTAGGAGTCCCACAGCCCCTTCAAAGAATCTTGCTTGATCGTACGCTATGGAGGGCTCTGCCGATAATGTTTGGAACTGGAGCTCATGCGAAGTCGACGCGGCGCATCTCTACCGGTCTCTACTGGAGCGAAGGACAGTGAGGGGTGAGAAGTATAGGCAAGGAAGACACTCGCTATGTCACCTGCTCCCGGCAGAATGATTTTAATATATAGTATGAGTTAGATAGTGAATAGGACCCGGCTTGCGTGGGAAAGAACTTCGAGTCATGCGCATCAAGTACTCGGGAGCGGATGTTTCAGAAGTCAAGTACTTATTCTATCTGCTGGCCTGGCTTCTTTGGGAGCTAGGTGCTCGGCTGTCTCATAAGGAAAGTGTCGAAGGGCACCGAACTGCTATCGGGAGCGACAAAGATGAGTACGTGGGTTGGGCAAGAGCAAGCGGACAGGGAGAGTCCTCCAAGATGCGACAGCGACGTTCAGACGTGAGAACGACGGGGCTAAGAGTAAAGTCAAGTCCAATTTCTCTCCTCAACTTCTGCTATTCTTCGCGTCGATAAATGATCTGCCCTGTCAGCGCTAACTCAACCAAATGTGGTGCACGCATGGTTTACGCTTGCTTTTGGATTATTGGATTAGCTGAAGAGAGTAGAGCAATTCAATTCGTTTGAAAAAAGATAAGGAAGAGCCTATATCCAGCCTTTACCGGGCAATTCCTAAATCTATTTCCGGGTCTGACCCTTTTGATCTTCCGAGAACAGCTAAATCTAAGGCACTTGGCTGGGGATCAACTACTACTTCTTTTTTATAATTGAAGGTATACCACCATCGGCAACTGATTCAACTCTTGGTCACATTCAACCATCAACAAAAAATAAATTAAATGAAACGTCACTCTTTCGGGCGATTGCTCCACGCGTTCAAATGCTACAAAAGTGCAGTTCAAGCCGCGGAGAGCTCCTAGTCCGACTAACAAAAGGGCTAGCTGAACCAGTTTCAAAGGCCCCCTGGGGTTGGGATAAGTTGAAGCAGTTCTTTTATCATTTCACTACTTCTCATTCGGGGATCTAAATCTGACTCTTTCTCTTTCCGGCTTAGCCTCACTACTTGGCTCGGGTCAATGAACTCTTTCTTTATCGCAAGCAAATAGCCAAAGAGCTGATGAAAGAGCACCGTCTTCTCTTCTAATTCTAGTTCTGACTGTTCATATGTTATGCTATTCATATACCATACCAATTCGTTATGTATGGATGATGAGATTCCATTGATAGAGAGCCAATTCTTATAGACTTATCTTACGTTCCATTTGGATCCAGCAGGAATCGAACCTACTTTTTGACCAATGATCTTTTCTCACTTACACCATGAATGTCACTCGTCTGGTCGCTTTAACCATTAACCCATGGATCCCATGAGTGAACTAGGTTTTTGTTGGTATTCCTTCTCGAGCTTCTATTTCTTCCGTTAAGTGGGATTCTGGAAAAGATGGAATAGGAAGACGTGTTTCCAGAACGAAGAAGATACGGGTGGAGAAGGGGAAGTTTGCAAAGTTCGACAAGATTGGAATGGGCATAGGAACATGTATTGATGTACCAGATCGGCTAATGCTCCCAGGTTGATGCAATGTATTCCACCAGTTGACTGGAGACTTTATTATTGGTATATCGATCGGTCCAGCACAGATTGAAATAGGAGCCGGTTCGACAGGAAGCTTTTGAAAACGCAGTGCACCCAGGTAAATAAGGAAGAAGATGAATACAGAAGTTAAACGAGCATCCCACACCCGAAAGGTACCCCACATAGGCCTTCCCCGAAACCCCCCAGTCACTAAGGTCAAAAAAGTAGAAAAAGCACCAATTTCTGTTCCGGTTCCGGAAGAGCGAATAAAAAGGGGATGTTTTGTTAATAGAAAGAAAGAACAGTTTATAGCCGTTGCGATATAAATCACTATACTCATCCGAGCCACAGGAACATGTACATACGGAATACGAGAATTTCCACCTTGTTGAAGATCTGGTGGTGCTACCCGAAGACTTAAATGAATAGCCATCGCTGTTAAGAAGAACCGGGATCCAATGATAATTTGCGCGTAGCTTTTTGTCTTTGACATAAAAGAAGAAGGAAGTAATAACGAAACGGACATGTGAGAAGTCCTTGCCTTGCAAGTGGAACAATAAAGACTCTATATAATAAGCCATCAAAGGATTAGTCACTCACAGGTAAATAGCTACGGAACTACTTGGAAGATCATAGCGAAGAAGTCGATACCTAACAACATATATCAAGTAAAAAACCAAATAGAGGAAGCGAAGAGCTTTCCATGAAAGAATCAATTCCCACCTATAGGACCGCGAAATGGTCCGTCGATATGGAAAGATTCCCGAGTTCGTATAAGCTCCTTATATATAGAAGAACTCGTGGCATTCGCACCCCTCTTCCAATGAACCTTCCAAAACGGAGATCTTGAATTCGCCCCCGCGGGTAGGCAGCATGTAGTCTCGAATCAATTTCGGTTCTGATCCCAGAAGGGGATCCAATTGGGACATGCGGGTTATAATTTGATCTTTGAGATCTGCTGTTGAGCTCTGAATCTGAAACAGTCACATTTGGACCTAGCAAAATCAGTCTCTTTCTGAGAGTTTCTTTGACCGAATCTAGATCTGGTTCGAAGGATGGCGCCTGCTGGGTCTACTAAACTAAGCCGGGTCATCCACACGTCGCTTCATCTCGTTCCAACCGCTACTTTTTTACGAATAATCATATCTTTTAGGCATTGCAGTAATAATATAAGTCAGTACTAAACATAGTTGTAAGTAGTCGTGAATGGTAAGGGGAATTACCATGAGTCAAAACTACGACAGATCCAATAGACTTAACCATTTCTTTACTTTAGATTTAGAGCGAGCCCGTCGTTTCACGTCGCAATTAATCTTCGCCCCACATAAAAATGACACACTTTATGTGGGGTTTCCATGCTTTGAATAGAATAGTATACTATAAATGCCCCCGAAGCTGTATGAGTCAACCCGCCGCCTCACCTCGAATAAGCACGCATCGGCTACCAAGGCATGCATCGGCTATCATTGGATACCAGTCAGAAGGGTAGTGCCCTCGAATTGATCGTTCAAATCGTATCGCTCTTATGGGGTCTTCCTTTGTCGCTATAACGACCTCTCTTCTCTTCTTGCCGAGGCTGGGAAAGCATGAACTTGGGCGTACAGTGTACATTGGACTTGACGGCTATCCTTCTCTTGTGATAACCTGCCTTTGACTATTCGTTCCTCCCCTGAGTCTGAGTTAGGCCATTCTCGACTTCGCATTCTCATTCCGAGTCGCCGGCATTGCAAAAGAAGCACACCAAGCACTTCAATCTCGACAGGGCTGGACTAAGCGAGAGCAGCATATCATATGGGCGCCAGACTTTCCTTTCCAATATCAATCTGCGCCTGGCGGAGAGCAAGCAGTTTCAATCAACGTGGGCGGTTTAGAACTATGTCTAGTAGCTAATCTTCCCTGACTCGGACTAGTCCTTGCCTGGCCCTGTTGCACTCATCATCTATGTATTGAATGGATTTTCTTCCCTCAACCAGAGGAAGCACTCTGCTTCGGTCTTTACGTCACTATCGTTCGTTCCTTTCCTTCCGCCGCGTCATTACATTCGCTCCTCACGTCACTGTCGCTAAGGTAGTTCTCTTCTCCCCAAAGAAAGCTGTGAGTTTAGTTGCCTACCTAGTCCGGAGCAGCTTTTGGAGACTTTCATGCCAAGGGGTATAGTAAGTTTATCCAGGACAATAAGGAAATGCCAATGCTCCACGACAACCGCCCCTTCTGGCTTATCTTATCAGTCTTCTTCCCAGGGTTCAGCCCTGCCCTGCCGCTGAGTGTCTTTCATTCAAATAGGCACACCTTCACTCTCGGATAAGAACAAAACTATGGTTGCTAGAACTATCACTCTTCTTTGAATGAGGATACCTATCTGGCATAGCTAATCAAATTATTCCACGCGCACTTCAAGGTCTGATGATTGACTTACGCACCCAAATAAGGAAGGTCCACGCACCCAACAAATATATACTCATATCGGATGCCAGAGAGGGGAAGCTTCTTCATGCTTAGTGGAAGTTGAGGGCTCAGAAAAAGAGGATTGTCAGCGTCATTTGATGGTAATGTCCCTATGGGGCCTGCCCACACCTCTGCCTCTGGATTGGATTATGATAAAGGTTCTCCCGCCAAGAGAGACTGTCTGGACCCAGCTAGAGCACCTGCTTCAGCCCCTCCTCGCGGATGCTAACCTGTGAAAGACCCTCTTCGAGAGAGGATGCTAATCTAGTATAGCCTTTCCCTTCATGCCGCACCGCACTAAGGACAGGCGAATCCAATCCAAGACAGCAGCATTCTTTTCTTATCTCCTCCTCATAGTGGCCAAGCAAGACCTTGGTTGAACACTCCTCCCCCCTGAGAGGAGGCTCGCTTGATTCGCCGCTCTCTCCATTCAGAACAGCAGCTGATGTGGGCCAGCTCCTCATTGACTTATAGTAGAGGACTCTGTCAGTTCCATCCTTTCGTCTGGGCTCGTGGGTAAGGAATGAATTTATCCAGCCATGCCATCTCACAGATGCCGGCCAGAGGTCGTCACTTTCTTCTTTTATGTAATAAATCTTTCCCTTCTCCTAGGTCTCCAGCATGGGGCTTTCTTGAATAATGCCGAGCTCACCCATTAAGGTATAGTTCGACGCACCAGGCTTGAAGGTCTCGTAAAAGGTCTAGCGTAATGGCACTGTTTTATTAGGGCAGGACCCGCTAAGCAGTGGAGGTGACAGATTGAGGTTCCGGAGCTATTGCAAGGGAGAAAGTAAGAGATATGCTTTGCTGAGATCCATATGGAAGAGGTCAATGCTTTCTCTATCTCTCTCGGATTATTGTCATTCTTGCAACAAATCTTTTGTTGATGTCGATTAGCCTAGGGCTATGCGAGCAATGCGGCTCCAAAGGAGTTTCCAGGAGGGCGGCTCACGGATCAATGAAGGAGGGTATCTCGGGAAAGAAGTGGATCGATCGACCGGAGGAGAAGACGGATATGGAAGCGAGAGCGGCTGAGAAGTCCAGCGAGCGGATGGTTTTCGACCAGTAGTTCCTGGCCTAGAAGAGGAGCCGCGGAGGGAGGATAAGCATCCTTTTTGAATGGGGCACGGAGGTGAAGATAGCTACACTGCTCTCCAATCCGAGGACAGGGGACCGGTCTATAGGGAGCCCATACCGATTGGGACTGGTTTCCTCTCGTATTTCTAGTAGACTACGAAAAGATTAGGAACGGCAGATCTGTCGGACTCTCTCTTATTTTCCCATGTTAGACCTGCGACAGCGACGTGAAGATCAGTAAGAGCGGCCTATCTTGGTCAGAAGTACGAGTCCTTCCCTTGTCTGTCCGGAGTTAGGTCTCTCTGCCTAGTAAGGGCTCTATCGGCGAAAGCTATCTTTCTGTTTCACTTGTCTTCATTCCACTCGCTTGGTCAATGGGAAGATCAGAGCTTCAACGAGAACGAAAAGAAAAGCACAGAGACATTATTCTTGAAGATATGCTTCATTCAGAAGATCTAGCTTGGCTAGGCTAATTCCATCTGTTCACGAATGCGAGAGAGATGGGGGGAGAGACAAGAAGCAACTGTCCACTCAGACCTAGATCGAAAGCATGCCAACCCAACCAGACCTTTAAGGAAGCGTATGCTACTAGCTATTGATGGGGCAACGCATCTTATTAGATAGTAGTGAGAGGCTTCCATTCTCCCTTTTCCTATTCATCTCCCCTTACGCATTCCTTATTCCATATGAGAGTGTCGAAGAGGGCAAAACCTGATCTTACTTTGACATCCTCCATGATTGATTAGGAATCTTCCTCCCTTAGCTGCTCCACCCCCTTCGTCAATGGCATGGCGGCCCCTCCTCTACCATTTTGGCACCAGATCCTATACTCTCTCTGCCTCACTGCTCTTCACTATATCGTACTAGGAGCAAGCAGAATCAGCCAGAATCCGAGAGGGAGATCCGCCTGAAACGAATGCGAGGGCACGCGCTAGTCCGAATGGGACCCGGGGTTCGTCCTTTATTGAATGCCGATCCGATCGATCCTCTTTTTTTCGTTTCACTCTTTCAGAGCCTTTCTTCTTATCTAAAGATCTATTTGCAAAAGCAAGTCCGGGACGTCAACTAAAGATGAGCCTTTATCTTCTCCATCATCTTCTCTAGAATCATAATCAAATCCAGAGGTTAGGAAATCCCTTACAAGCTATGCTAGGGGTGAGGCGGGCACCAATGAGTGCCTTCCACTTCTCCATCGCCAGAGCATGAAACTGAACCTCCGACTAAGACTGTCGACGGAAAGAAGAAAGATGGCTTTTCGCCTCCGACCTCCTGGGGGATGAGTTCTTTCTTATTAGCCAGTAGTCACTCTGTTGAAATGAAAAGAAAGACCAGTAGTTTGGTATGAATGAATTTGACCTCATATACGGAAAAGAGCACTATGAGGAAAAGGCAGAAGGTCGACCTCGGACTATTATTAAACTTTCCGAAGGCCCTGCAGAGGCGAGAAAGAGTTTCTCTACTCTAGTGCCGGGTGCCGAAGACCTATCTATTCAAGGCTGATTTAGTAGGTGCGCGCAGAGGTCTCTTGCTATTTCATTCTTCAATACGGACGACTATGGAGAGCACACGCATTGAAGTAGCTAGACCTGGGTAGGGTTTCGCTTTCTGCATTCTCAGCTTGGCCTAGGTCCAGCCCTCTAGGAAAAAGCCTAGTAAATCCCAAGTCTCCGGTAGAGAACTTCCCAAGTCTCCTATTCATCCCAGTAGGAGTGGCTCTTTCCCCTTCTTCCCATGTGGAGTGCTCACCTCTGCTCTCCGTACCCCTCGGGCGATCGTGAACTGGAGTGTGTGGTTCTCAGTAGCGCTCCCGTGTCGGCATGCAATCGTAGAAGGATAGGTGGTCCCTTCGACCTTGAATCATCCGATGACAAGAGTGGGTTCGCCTTGTACAATGATAGGAGCATAGGAAGTTGACTAAGAATCTATATTTAGAGCTTGAGCAAGACCAGGTTTACGTGGAAGAGAACGGCTTTCAATCAAGAGAAAGAGAAGCTTCTCCGAGTAAGTACTTAGAAATGAGTGAATGGAGTATGGACTACTTCCGAATTCTTCTTTAAATCTTGGTAAAAGAATCAGCAGATGGACTACTATCAGATCAGATCTTACTCGGAGTTGAGGAACTTGACCCAGCGAGTGAGGAACTTGCAAACAAGTGGGCCCAGGCGGCCATGCGAAGTCGAGGGAGAAGGATTTATAGATAGGATAGGCTCGACTGAGTTGGAGAGGGCCGGAGGGATGTCAGGGCAACCCTCACTTCCATAAGAAGCAGGTGCGGAGCAGCAGTGATCATCCTCTCAAGTCAGTGGGAGTAGGTCGGCAGCATGAAGATCAGTGAACGGGAGCTCTGCTCGGAGGGTTCAATTAGCAACTGAAGTTATCCGACCGACATAGCATCAAAACCAGTCTCACTCAGAGAGGAGTCGGCCACTTTTCGAGTCCCATATAGGTGCGAAACCAGTCCCGCAGAGCAAAGGAGTCTAAATTGGTAGAAAAAGTGATCTCAGTAGACTGTAAAATAACTACTTTTCTTCTGGTAGCTTTAATTTCACTTAACTATACTATATATAGTAGAACCCACTCCGCGGTCGGTAACGTATCAGTAGGGCTCGACCAGCGAGTGAACCAAGGCAAGGTGGAAGGGAAGGAGCCAAGTGGAGAGTGCTTGACTTGAGGACCAGTTGTTCGTGAACCAAAGTGGAAGGAGCCTACCTTGGAACTACTATAGCGCGGATTCTCTCTTTGTGCTCAAGCCGACCAGCTCCTGATCTGAGGAAGGGCCCGCCTCTGTCCTGTGCTACTGGGAACTTCTTTCATTGGTCTCTTATTATTATTATTTGATCTGAGAACATGGAGCACTGCAATGTCAGCACTGGGATTCTTGCTAAAGGGAAAGAGGGACACTCGCTGCTTTGCTGGCTGGCTTGGCGAAGATAGGTGGGATAGATCGCTACTATCTACAATCAGAATAGAATAGAGAAGAGGAGCTAAGAGGCCTAAGAGAGGCAGAAGGTCCCACGTAGCGCTTGCTTCCTTCCACATGATTGCAGAGATCGCGCTACGCTTGACTCTGCCCCACTACGCGGTGTTCTATTATAGTCTAGCTCTGACTCATGCGGTTCAATAATCAGTCCCAGGCTACGTTCCCTTGAATCAGCTCATTCGTAGTGTGGAAAGAACTGAACAAGAGAGAAGAGGGAGACCAGCAGAAGCAGCCCACTTTGCCGACCATGTTCCCAGGCTACGATCTACCAGACATCGGCAGAGGGCAACAGTTGAGCGGCAGAGTTGAGCGACAGCGAAATCTCTGCAATCCATCTGAAGCAAATAACCCAGGCTGAGTCTCCGGGACAGGCTAGCTTGAGTGGAACGAGCCCACCTGTAGAGTAGTTGAAGCTCGCCCACGTAGCAAGTTCCACTATAGAGCCGACCTTGATTGCCTGCTTGCAGAAGAGCCAGTGCTTGCTTGCTGAGAGCCAGCCCGTGAGTGAGATATAGGACAGGAGGAAGCCGAAGCGAAGGCAGACAGCACACCGCCTAATCCGAGCTACACTCTAAATGATGAGGTCAGTCTTGATGAGGTCAGTTCTCTATCTCTTGTTCATTCTGCGACGTAGAGGGACGAGACGCACAACATTTAGTTCAGACGAAAAATCCTTTAATTACTATCGTTAGCGATTCCTATTACTCGATCTCTCGACTTCGCTTCTCTCTTCATTCAGATGACTGGAATCGAAATCAAAATCACGAGTCGGTCGATATCCGTTGCGAGAGGACGGTGAATATTACTGTCCGGGAACCACCAGCCCCTACATCAAAGGGTGGTGGAAAGGTACTCAAGGTGTCTCAAGGAGTCGGGTGGAAAGGCACGTGTCTCAACTCTTTGATAGGAGTCGGATCTCTAGCTCTAGGTATGGGTGGGAGTGAGGACTGAGCCTAGAATTACTTGGAATTACAGTACGAAGGCCGGTTTCTAGGAGACAAGAAGCATTCATTACGCGAATGATATAGTTGACAGGTGGTTGAAGCGGTGGTAGTTGACTGACAGGTGGTTGAAGCGGTGGCTAGAGCGACTATCGAATCGACTATGCCTTCTTTCGCGAGTATCTGAGAGCAGATGACTCGTTGCTTATTAATTGAGTATCTCTTTTCATCCTGCAAGCATGAATTCTTTGCTGAGTGAGACTAAAGGAGCTGCTGAGCGCAGCAGAGAATAAGTTCTTTTTTCGCTAATTCTGCTGCCCTTCCTTTCTTTACCCCTCATTAGCTTTACAAGAGCGCCTACTGGGTCTACGATAGCTTACAATTCAAGCCTGTCCCCGGAGGGTGCCTCCTATAGTGTGTTATTCGCCTATGCTTTTTTATCCGTGAGATGGGGGTGGGGAAGAGTAGATGGTTTACGCGAGCGTGGGACCTGTGACGATAGGAAGTGCGAACGACAGAACTATAACGACTCTGCTCTGAGAGAAGATAGAGAATCGAATTTATAATAGAGCGTTAACGTAGAAGTTCTCTCTCTTTCTCAAAGATCTGATCTAAATCTGTTGTTGTTTTGTTTGACAAGGAAGGCTCTCTAGGCTTTATCGAATGGGACTGCTAAAAGAGCAAAGGGAATGAGTCTTGGCTAAAAGAGGCAAAGAGCGAGAATTGATTTGAGAGGTATGTTACGGAGCTGCAGCTGTGTGATACAGGATTTGATTACATTGAGTGGCAATGGCTATAAGTTACCGGAGCATAGGGAAGCAGTTCAGAGCACAAGCGGAAGAGCGAGAGGTCCGTGGGGGAAGGAAGCGTATCCGAACCCTTGAACCGAGGTCTAGCAGAGCACTATAATGAGGTCTGGCAGAGCACTATAATGGATGAGCGATAGGTCCACAGGTGTTAGAGCTCTTTTTTCCAATGATGTTTCCGAGCACAGAAAGGGAGGTGTCGTATACAGGCTTTTGATGTCTCTACCTGTGCCTTGCCTTGATTGAGAGCATTGGCCTACCCTGGCGAGTTCAGTTTCAATTCCAGTCCCACTATCGTAAGGCATCGAGTTTGATGTTTCAATTCCAGTCCCACCACTGCATAATCAAGAGAGAACAGTCGTCGTAAGGGGTAATCCTTAAGAGGGAGAATATGCATGTGATTCAACAGTAAACTTAGAATTAGAAGAGAGTCGGTTAGGCAAAAACTTAGTTAGAAAGGAGGGAGTCGGTTAGGGAATTTGTATCAGATCTGCTTAGTGAGTAGCCGGGCAATGAACTTCGATAGGTGTAAGGGGCAGCTATCTACAATTAACTTCGATAAGGGGGCAGGCAGGCTATGCTATCTATCAGAAGGAAGAGCCCACTAGAGAGCTGACGACGTCTGATAAGGGAGGGAGCGGCTCAGAGCTGTGAGCCAGAGCGCTAGGTTCTTTCAATCTAAGGAGGACGACAGGAAGATTCTTTGTTGAATATGCGTCAGGCTCATTTGGACTGTGTACTATTGTATTGTTAGGCTCTTGACGGGCTCTTTCTTACTGGGAAGTGCTGGTTCAATTCCATGCTTTCTATTCTTTCTACCATAGGCGTAGGCAATTGTCGGGCTAGAAGGTTCAAAGCAGGTTCAATGAGACCGTATGTCTCTGCTAGCGATGGGAATGATTTAGAAGGCCTGGCGAAGGGAATGCTGTGTGAATATGCGTGGGAGACTGGCGTGGGGTCTTGTTTTTTTGCTTCCCTTGCGTAAGCCCTTTCACTACTAGTCCGAAGATTCTTCATAGGGGGCACCTGTCATTAAATGAGTGCCTACCTGAGTCTAAGTCAGAGGTTTCAAGCTATAGCTAGCCCACGGAGCGGTGCGTAGCGAGGAAGAGATTCAATTCAGATTCAGAGTCAAGGCGCTCACAGATAAGCACGAACTAGAGGCAGGTTTCCCACTGTCTGTCTTCTTCCCTTAAGTCGGAATCGCATGCCTTCCCCTTCGTTCAGCTGATTCAGGTTCTTCGAGGATGAGAGTTCCGGTTCATATAGGTCTTGGAGACTTGAATGAAAAAAAAAAAAAGGTTCTCTTGCCTCTATCGCTAGAAAGAAAGTTCAGTCTTTATTCACTTTCGTGTGCGGAAGATGTTTCAGTAGAAGAAGACTCAGACTCCCACAGTCAATAAATAGGTTCTCCACACTATAAGAGTCTGTACTCCTTGCAGTTGCTGTAGATGCCATAGGCAGTCAGTCCTTAATAGTATGAACTCTAGCCCCTCTCACCCTACCAATGAGTAGTAAGCTGTCCTCGGAACCAGTGGAAAAGAAGCGGTCTTAGGGAATAGACATGCCATTTCCTAATCCCCAGGGATAAGATAACTCAATGACTAGACTAGAGGGACGAAGGAGAGAAGCGATATAAAACGTAAGGCGGAGAAGTCTGGTAAAGAGCGAGCGCAGCGACACGTCAGATAAGAGTGATGCGGACCACTCGGAAAGGTTATTAATTTGAGACCCGTTCTGCAAAGAGAGGTCGGCACCGGCTCACCGATAGGAGTCAAGCTTAGCCACCCGGAGAGAAGAAGCGAAGTCGAATGGAAAGGATTTTAGCAAAGCAAATCCAGCATAGGAAAAGCAAGCAAAGCAAGCTCCCGATCAAAGAAGCGCATAGGAGAGAAGCGAAGTCGAAGAAGATCTGGGTGGAGGAAGGATGCCTCTCCTCAGCCGGTGCTGTCCCCGTGGTGGAGCAGCATCTACTGTCCACTATGCATCTCCGACAGTCCACTGCTAAGTCCCCGTAGCTCGCTTCTGCAACTCCGGTCTCTTCCGCAAGTCATCTCAGGTCGCCCTTCCAATGCAGAATTGCTAGATTGATAGGTCCATCAGAACTGATAGGTGCTGAAGAACACACCAGAAAAAGAAAAAAAAAAGAAAAGAGCTTCGTTGACTGCTGAAACCGCGTCAGTGAAACTGAAGAGACAAACTCACTTCTATCTATCTATATTATATAGCTTCACTCCGGACCGGCAAAGACAGCGAAATCAAAGCAAAGAGGAATCATTAGTTCATTACTATAATTTCATTACTTATATGGATAGTTGGGCGAGAGCTCGTGGAACTCCGTGATTTATTTAATGATTGCTTCGATCGCAACACACCAATGGCGACCAGTACAAGGCTCCGAAAGACCTAGCACATAAAGACCTAGCGCAGAGTAGGTAGTGAGACCGCAGAGTGGGATGAAGATGAACCACCGTTGAGTGATGGATGGTCTAGCACCGTTGAGTCAAGGTCTAGCCCCGAGAGTCATGGTCCGGGATCTGGTCTAGCTTCACCGACTAGAGGTCCCGACCTAATATGAGAACTGAACTGCCGTCCTCAACCGCAGAGTGGGATCATAGTATAGTCTAACCGCTCCCTGGGATCAGTCTAGCTCTACCGTATATTTCTTTCTTCTCTATTTCATTTCTCCTTGAACTCCTATCCGAGAACAGAACCGATCTAAGGTGGGCTCCTTCATGGAACTCTTAGTCGGACGAGAAAGAAGCGGTCGGCTTACGCAAGATAATGGCTCTACTAATGGTCTGGTCGGTTCGCACCTATCTTTGAATGAGTCCGGAAGAAAGAGTACGCAGCCAATCAGTCTAATAGTACGCACGCAGGAATAATAGTAGAAATCCAGTCCGCATAGGGAGCAAGAAGTCGGCTATGAGTACGGGTACGGAAGAAGTCGGCTCGTTCAAAACATTCCTAATTGGTCGGCTCAACCTAATGGTCGGATCCGGGGCAGGCAATGGAATGAGTTTTCCGGTTAGCTCGCCTGGTCTTCTTTCTTTCTTTACGTCACTGTCTAAAGTTCCTCGGAGTGAGTCTTCTTTTTCATTAGAACCGACCTATCCCACCCGACCTACACGATCGCATGCCTGCCTTAAACTACTTCTGAGCCTATCTAGCGAGTAGCCGGATTGGGATCCCCTAAGGCCCATCTATGTATGACGCGAGATGCGAGCTGGGATCCCCGTTGATCTCCTCTGACTTGTTTGTTTGTGAGAGGGTCGTAAGTTGGTGTCTCTTCCACTCGCTAAGCACGAGCTGGCGGGATCTTTGATTGATGAAGGTAGCCGTCCTTCTTCCCTCGCTGACCTTTATCTCTTCTCATTGACAGAGCGCTATTTTCACCCAAGGTTACCTTCTTCTACCCGACCTCGCCGACCGACCACTCGTATATAAGCATTTCTAGTAGGAGGTAGCGGAGCAGAGGTCTAGTGAAAGTAGGCCAAGCACGAGCTGAAGTTTATTGTGATTATAAGAGGGAATCACTGATGGACCAGCTCGTGAATGAGATGATGAGCTTGGGAAGAGCTTGGGCAAGCCGGGCAAGTGCAAGTAACGGAGCCGGTAGTCAGGATTGCAAAGAAAGGATGCAGAGATTGCGCTCCATCTGAAGCAATCCGCTTAAACCGCAATTGAAGCTGTCCCCAACTTAGAACAAACGATCTTTGCCATCAAATAAGGCGGTCGCTTCATTTGTCTCTTCTAAGTAAACTCTAGAACAGTAGTAAACTCAGATCTTCGTAGAGCTTCGTGAGGGCTTGTAGCGTATAAGGAAGGTGCTCATGGCAGTACGAGATGGAAGTGCAGTACTTGCAGGTGCGGCATAGGAAAGACGACCGAGACAGGGGGAATTGCAGTAATGGCGTGATGGAGGTCGCTATGCTATGCGGAGCCGAGGAGTGCCACCTATGAGCGATGGCGGAAACGATAGGAGGGCCTACTCCTAGTAGAACGCTAAGTCGTCAGTTGTCCTAGTGGAGTGCTAAGTCAGTGCGGTGTCCGAGTGGAGCGCTAAGTCATTCAAGTGTCAGTGCGCTTAAGCGGAGTCGACTGGAAGGTTGAAGAGTAGCGTACGGGATCCCTTTTCTCCCGGGTTCTCTGGGAAGGGGGTGCTATCTATGGGGAGCCTCGGAGTCAAGAGAGTGCTCGTCATCGTCATGTAAGGGATCTCGATTTGAAGTGCGACCTGGCGTGTAGTGGGAATGATAGTAGGGACTGTCGGTCGGTTCTCAATCAATCTCTCATGTCAGATATGGGCTCCTTTGTCTCTCTCTTCAGAGCGGGGACGGCAGTTCGTCAGCTCTTTTCTAGGTGGCTTCGTCAGTTCAGTGATAGGTGGCTTCGTGAGCTTTTTGATCGGGGTGGGGCGGTGTTAGTTATAATCAATCTCAGTGGTGCCTCGGGAGCACGGGAGCTAGATCGGAGAAGCTACTTTCTCCAACGGCTAGATCGGAGATCTCCAACGGGATAAGAGTCCAAGGTGTGTGCAAGTCAAGAAAGGTCTTGTTCTACGATAGAGTAATGGTCTGAGTGTTCTATGGGACTCGTTCCAGCCTAGCGTAAAAACAAGAAGTGTTCTATGGGACTCGTTTCAGCCTAGCGTAAAGCAAGTGTTCTACGGGACTCGTGCCAGCCAGCCTAGCAAGAAAAGCATAGGACACTGCCTAGCAAGAAAAGCATGGGCATGGGGCAATGCCTAGCAAGAAAAGCATAGGGCAATGCCGAGCAAGTTCAACTAAGCGTAGTTTCTTCGTTCGTTCCTCAGTCCAGGTCCTATTGAGAGAGCTCCGGCCGTGCAATCACAATGAGATGGTTCGGTTCGTAGGTTCCTCAGGCCGTGCAAGATTCCTATTGAGAGTGAGAGAGCTCAGCGGTAGGAGAGAGCTTAGCCTTAGCGCTAGGTGGGAAGAGGCGGAGCTTGAGAGAGCTTAGCGTTAGTAAGAGGCTACGGTGCAAAGGGACTCAGGCTGGGAGCAATCGACAAAAAGGAACTAAGACCAGCGACTACGAGAAGGTTCGGGCATGCAACTAAGAATCTTCGGACCGCCTAGAATCTTCGGTACGAATGACAGTGAGAGGAGCGGCATCGGACGGGTTAGACCAAATAAGTAAGCAGAAGCTCGTGAACGAGAGCAAAGCACGAAACGAAAGCTCGGTCCGGAGAGTGTTGCTATATAAGTAGGAAGTTATCAATTGTCTCTCTGATAAGTTTATTTTTTCATTTCTTTTCGCAATTCTTTTTTCTTTTTGATTGACAATTCGGAAGACCTGCACAGCACAGAAAGAGAAAGAAACTGCCTGGCCCGCGAAAGAGAGACCGCGACTGCCTGCGAAAGGGATACTGCCTGCACTGCACTGCCAGCGACTGAGAAAAGAAAGAAGATGCGACTGAGAGAGCAGAAAGAAGATGCCTTGCCCGCCCGCCACCAAGAAAAGAATCTAGTTGAGCTGCCTGGCCAGCGACTGAGAGCAGAAAAAGATGCGACTAGATACTGCTGCGAAAGAGAGAAGACTGCCAGCGACTGAGAGACTGCGTGCGCTGCCTGCCACCTCGAATAGTAGTTTAGTTTTGCAGAGGCAAAGAAGAGTGTTTTGCAGAGACTTCGATGCTGCTCTTTCTCTATGAAAGCGGATGTAAAAATGGTTTGGTTTCGTGAAAAAAGAAAATCATTAGCCAACGCAACGGTTCTTCTTTCTTTTAGCTAGGCTGCTAGAGATGCTATAGAGAGATAGGCCTATAGAGAGAATAGCCTCGATTCATCTAATTGCTAGAGGGGCTTTCATTCCTTTCCTCTCTTTTCTTTGCTTCAAAGGATTCATTCTTTCTCTTTGCTCGAGTTCAAGAGGAATCTTTCCCGGGAAGGTAGGGCACAGTGGAGAGTCTCCTGCCTTAAACGTCCAATAATCCCTAGCGTAAGCGGCGGAGTAAAGCGGAGCGGCAGAGTCGCAGAGTAAGCTTTGCGTGATCTCTGCAAACGATCTCTGCCATCATTAAATCAATACGAAGTGCGATCTTTGCAATCAGAAATGGAAAGAAGGAAAGGGCAGGCAGGTGCGAGGAACAAGCGACAGCGTCGTAGAGCGTACAATTTATTATATGATAGGCCTATTGCCTATTCAGTTCTCACGTAGTTGCATGGGTTCGATTCCCCCACCTACCATTACCATCCCTGGCTGCTGAGTCAGTGGAACCGGTGCGAGGTAAGACTTTTCTCTAATATAATAGGATGGGCTCAGTTTGCTCATAAGGTGCGAACTCATACGAATTAATAAGCGGAGCGAACGAACTCGGCTAGTCAGTTAGAAGTGGTGGGACACCAATCAGACCAACTAGGTTGCTACGCCGAGTGATGCGGACCCGTATAAATGGTCCAATGAAGTTCAGTAAGCCTAGCTCTACTACTCGGTACGGCCAAGTGGAACATGTCCCGAAGTTGACCGGAAAAGCGGAAATCTCAGAAAGACTAGATAGATCGGGAGAGGCTGCGAGAGAAACCCCTACTCGTAGATCATCAGCGGAGGAGAGGTAGCGGAGTCCAAGTCAAGGGACGGGCCCTCGAGCAGAAGATCTGGAGCAGAAGATCAGGGCTCCGTTGGTCCGGGGATTTAAGCCCAAGAGAGGAAAGAGTAGGGAGCATGGGTAGGATTTCCCAGGGTGAGCGAGACCAGCAGAAGAAGCCTAATCTTAATCTCAAGAAGGACAAGGAGGCCGAGACGCCTAGCCTAGTAGAATCTCTAAAAAGATGGCGGGCAGTCTCAATCAAGTTTAATGGGAGGCTAGAGGGACGGAGGATAAGGACCCGACACGTAGCAAGCTCACCACTGGATGAGGTAGTTTAATTCAGGAGCCTACTATCCCGGTAGTTTAATTCAGGAACCTAGCTGATAAAGAGTAGGAGAGTCAGTAAAGGTAGGTGCATAGCGGTAGCTAGAGCGTCCACTCACTATTCATATTCGGAGGCCATACTCTAAGGATCGAATGCAATGAGGCGGTAGGCTGATCTTCCAATGGAATTCCTTTGATTGAGTGAGAACATTCCCCTTCCTCTTCCCGTGGTTCGGAGTTCGACCGGTCTTAGTAGAGTTACGGTCAGTGACGAGTCTCAGTTGAGGATAGAGAAGGAGTCTCTTTGTCTCAGTAGTTCAAATGTGGCTATTCATATTTCATAGAATGTAAAGTGAGGGTCTAATTATATAGAATAGAAGCCCACTACGCGGAATTCCATTAATGGTGGAGCCTATTTAGTTTAGTTTAGTTGCGCAGCCGACATCAAGAGAATGGGCCAGGCCTGCTCAGCCTTTAATTTCACTCGCTCGCTGCCGATCCGATCTTGATGAATGAATAGTTGCATGAGCTATCATGGGAAAGAATTGGGCACCCAAGGAATAGTGAGCCGACCATGAGTCCGGGCCTACCTTCTCATTACGGAGTCGTCACATGACGTTCATAGAAGCAGAAAGAGCGAACGGTGATGCCATTTCAGTTTATCTGTCTTTTCTTCATAAGCAGCAGCAGCAGCAATCTTTCTGTCTTTGCTTTAGAAGCAGCAGCAATCCAATGTAAGCTCACACCTATCCAAGCCAAGTAAGTGCGAACACGAGACATCGAATTCCGAATTCAAAGTCAGCGTCACCAAGCAAACGCGCCCGTGAAAGAAGAAGCAACGAGATTGAATGCATTTCGAGCAGCTTCCATTTCGTGCAAGCAAATCCGTGCAAATAAAGAAAGAACTTCGGGTTCGAATCCCATTTCACCTTCCATTTGAGCACAACAAAGAAAGAAGTAGGAATGAAATGCGCTCGCAAGATGTGATCACAAAAGAAAGGGGACGTACGATACTCCATCAAACAAAAGAAAAGAGACAAATACTGTGAGTGCCAATGAAGCCCAACAAAACAAAGACAGAAATTCAGTGACCAACAAAGAGAGAAATGCTTTGCTGAGAGTAAGAGCCCAAACGATTGAATGCATTTCTTGCTTCCATTTCTTGGACTGACGCTCTTGCTTCTATTTCTTGCTCAAAGAAGCTCTTTCTGGTATTTATTGTAATGCCGTGCCGAAGACTATTTCTTGTCATTTCTTGTAAGTGAGAACGCAAACGCGGGTTGCACTCATCTATCCATTCATACAAGAACGAATCCAATAGCAGACCTGGGATAGGAGACGGGGAAAGCCCATGACGTGGAACCGTGACGCAAATCAGTGCCAAAGTGTGATCTCGACAATCAGTGGTCTTACGAAGGCGGCTCGATCTCGACATGCGATCCCAAGCTATTAGGTCTCTCTGGAGAAGCTCTCGCCGACATGCGACCGTAGAGCAACAAGCGTTCACTGGAATGACGACGTAGACCCGTGAAGCGTTACGAGAGACCAATTCAGGAATAATCGACCAATGAAGGTGCGAAGCAGTGATAACGACGTAAGGAACAACATAAGAAAGGTACGGAGAAGGGAGGGCAAGCCCTAAGATAATATAATAGGTGCTTTCCGTGCTGATCGGCGGACGGCTTGAAGGGGGTTCCAGTGGTGGCATGAACGAAAGCGAGCTCAGCTGTCCAAACTTTCCACTATGCGCTAGTAGTATGGGTGGGTGAGCCGGCCTCTGCCTTCCCGACTCTGACTGTTGTGCAATGTGGCCCAGGACTACTTACCTAATCTCACCTAATCTCTATAAGGAAAGGGAGACCAGGAGCTGATGCACCGTACCGAAGCAAGCACGAGTTCTAAGTTAAGTTAGTAGCGAAAGAGAAGTTGAGTGGTTTAATGAAAGCACTGTTAGGCAAGTGCGAATGAGATGGCTGGGGACGTAGCGAGCGAAAGAGAGAGTGAAAAAACATATGGCTAATGACATTAACGACAGAGTACCGCATTGCACTATCATAGACTGGAGAGCATGACCGACCTCGAACTCTCGGTTGATCCAGTAGAGAGAACGGGGGAGAAGGTGCGAACGAGCGATAATAGAAAGGAGCTGACACGTGGCATGACTAGGAGGTCGGATAAAGAAAGTAGTCTTCGGAGCGAAGGAGACCGAGCGGAGGACTCTACAATAGCGGCATGCATCTCGGACTATCAGTCTTCTGGCCCCATATCGGGACAGTAGTCAGGACAGGAAGGGACTTGACCGCGTGCCCCTTAAGTAGGCTCAATGGACACGGGAGCTACTACTGAGAGGCAGAGCAACTTCAAGGCTAAAGCGCAGGAGCGAAACCCCGTCTACACGTCGCTGCGTAGCAGCAAGAGTCTAACATGGAAGGAAAGAGTTCAATATACGATACGGATAAATAAACGACTTTTTGCCAGCTAGCCAGAAAGCTGGGACAGATCAGTAGTCGTTTTGAATGAAGAGTCGTGAATGGAAAGAGTGATAATGAGCCCTGCCTTCAATAGCCTTAATGGCATCATGCCCTTTTTCTCAGTCTAATATGGCATACCGGGCTGATAAAGATCTTAATGGAAAGAGTGGTAGGCTCGTCTTTCTTCTTTCTATCTTTCTATTAATTAAGAGTATAGGATCGGAGAAAGGAAAGTCAATAAAGCTGCACTCAAGCTTCAACTCTACATGGCCACTACTATTTGTTGTTAGTGCACATAGCTCCCTTCTTAACGCTATCTCCGGCTTTCGAGTACGCATACACCTATCACTTCTGGTGATACGCCTGCTGCTGAAATATCTTCCATTACAAGAGAAAGAAAAGGGCCGAGTGGGAAAGATCCGTTTTTCATTCACGATCTGGAAAGAGTTCATAGCTACATTCACGTTCATAACTATTGCCATTCACATAAGGAGTGGTCGGTCCTCAATTTAGTAAGAGTAACGACGGGCTAGCTTTCGTAGCACCAGTTGGTGTAGCTCCTTGTTATGTTATGTTATACGTGAAAGGCTATCTTTCTTGGTCGAACAGGCGCAATAGCTCAAGCCATCAATTTGATCAAAAATGGGATTTCGGATAAAGTTTGCAGAGCTTATTTATACATGTATATGTTTTTATATCATTCTAATGAGCCATCTATCTTAGGTGGATATCCATGTAGCATGCACTCCCCGTACACCTGACCAATAGTTCAATGCATGGGCGAAGGCTCAACTCCCTCCCCCCCGGATAGGAGGTACAGGAGGAAAGGCCCTCTTCCCCCCGGATAGGAGGTACAGGAGGAGACGATAATAGGAAAACTTTCTTTCTACCTGGACCGTTAAGAGTGTGTAAGTGGTCCCCTACGCGCAAGGTTAAAGAGCCTATTTGCAGCGGAAATGCAGCGGATCCATTTTTGGCGCGAAGCCGTCTTTCTGTTCCCTTGCTTGTGATAGCTTAGTTGAGAGCTTTCCTTATGCGTGTGATAGCTTAGTTGAGAGCTTTCCTTATGCGTGTGTAATTGTAATGTAAGTAAGGCACTTTCTCCTATGCAATGCAGTTCTAGCTTATATCTCTTACTACATAAGATGAGAGTCTCTTACTGTTACTACATAAGATATAGACAGAGAGTCTCAAATTCAATTTCTTTGCCCTTAGCAACTCTTTCTTCTCTTATCTTAAGGTAAGGTCTCATGGGATAGTTTAAAAAGGTTAATAGGGTTCTTTGCAAGAAGAGGATAATTTGTATGGGGGCGAGCCTTCAACACTATCCTGTGGGTACCCTCAACGCAACAGGTCGTGAATGGCCTCACGACTGGTGCTGGGCGACTGAAAGAGCGACTCACGAGAGCAGAACTCATGAACTGAGATGAGACCCGGCTATTGCCTTTCGCGTAGCACCTTTGCTCTGCCTTTGTATTGAGCGAGAACTAAGATCGCACTCCTTTGATTCCGCGCAGTAAGATCGCATGCTTATACTTACTTAAATGGATTTATCACATATTGAATCAATAATTTCGTGTGCTTCCAATCAAGCATTTCTTCCAAGACTCAGCTCTATTATAACGAAACAGAATAGATGACATGAGATGAGAGAGCGGATAGAAGGCTCAGAGCCCGGCATATCCAGCAAAGGACTCGGAGAGCCCAATGGGGTTCGTGTGTAACAACCATCAAATCATAACCTTTCTCCTGACTTGGTACCCGCATCTGCATATGATCGAGTGGGTTAGGGGCGGGAAGTCTGAAAACTTCAGAATCGGAAGGAAAGAAGAGCCTTCCTTCTACTCAGAGCCTAGTAATTCTATATCAAACTCTGGGTGCGCGATAATGAGAATGAAAAGGTTGGGGCGGACACACGTCCTTATAGGTATGATGATGAACCTCTTCCTCTTTATTTTTCCCTCTAAAAGGGGCTTAGCTTAGTATAGTAGCACCCATCTCTCTATTAAACATTGATTATTTTCTGGAAGCATCAAATCACCGGAAATCCCGCGACAATTCAAGTAGGGAGAGTGAAAAGAGGGAAACTTCTTACTTTCGACTTCGCTCCCGTATAGTATAGAAAGAGATCAGTCAGAGTGAAGCCCGGGCAGACCTTGATGCTTTAGGTGTAGGTGCGCAGACGGAGATTGATTTCTTTCTGCACTCTCATCTGCACCAACTGAATAGGACGAGAAGGTGAGGGCTGGGCTTTCTTTTTCCGAGTAGAGAAATTCGAGTATACGATGTCGGAATCAAATCAATCCTGAAGTTCAGGGCCAGCCTTCCCGGGAGGAGTTTGATATGCCATGTCCTTTGATATACCTAGCCTAGTTAGCAGCCCTCCGCTCCGGCATCAACTATTGAGAAATAAAGAAAGACACTAAGCACAGGAGAAGAAGATAAGAAAGAAGACCCTCTTTAATGGTCTGAGACCGGCGACTGGGATCCCATTTTCCCTGTTGGGAGACACTTTTATTCAGATATGTCCTTGGCGATCTGGGAGATTCTTATTGAGGGCAGAAGAAAGGTTATGAATTTAGACCTGTGTCGCAGAGCAGAGCGACCAACTATTGCGACTAAAGAAGACAGTGACGAGTGAACGAAGTGACACAGAGCGGACAGAAGAATAGTGGAAAGAATCACTCGATTCGCAGGTTGGTCCATTCACGAGATTCTTGACACAATGCATACAGATGGACTTCTATGAGGAACTTCACTCTTTCTCTCTGCAGAATAAAATCAGTACAGCGAATCATCATTGATCTCTTTCAATATGATATGAGGAATCAGTACTCTTTCAATCAGAATCATTTTGACATCTCCGGCTAGTCCCAGAGGACAGAGGAAGGGAGCCTAGCAATGGGCATGAAATAAAGGATCGGCATTCAAGAAAGGCAAATAATGGCTCTCCACTGCTCGTCCCCATCGATCTCCACTGATCTTCTTTCCGCCAAGTTTGTTCCATGAATGAATCCAACAATAGAGACTGGGGCTCGTAGTCACTCCCACCCCCTCCGGCACCCACTCAGAATGAAAGAATGAGTTCTCGCTTCGCCAGGCGGACTTCAATAAAAGAAATATGGAATCAGTAGGTCAAGTCAAGTAGTTGGATCTCTTTAGTCTCTCCTAACGGCTAAAGTAGTAGTTTCATGGAAAAGTCGGAGTTTCACAGTTGAGTTCAAAAGCTTGATTAATGCCTGCTTGACTTTAACATTCAGTGCATGATGTCGGTGGCTATACGGTAAGGTAGGTATAAAGTTTAATAGGTCAGTGTCGAGGTAAGATGTGAGCTCAGCTAAGGTTGCTATTAAGGAGCGGAGCAAAGAGGCTTAAACTCCCCGGGGGAGCACCTATAAAGGACCGAGGAAGAACGCTGAAGAGAAGAAGCATAAGTTAGAGAGAGAGGAGAGAAGGCAGTCCCATTCGAGATCCCGGGAGGAAGAAGACGAGGTGCGCGGTAGAGGGGTCGAAGCTCTAATCTGAGTTTAGTTTAACCAGACTCACTCATACAAAGAATCACTAATCACTGAATTAAAAGCTGCTTTCATAAATTGAACCTAAATAGGTGTTCTAGGCTTGTTGAACCTAAATAGGTGTTCTAATGCTGAGCCAGAGCGGTGCTATCGTTGAACGAGCTCTATTGCAGTGAAAGGGAAGAGTTGGGGCCAGCCGCCTCTCTCTTGAATCGATTCTAGGACCGATTGACCTCACTCTCTTTGTATAGACATAATGCGAAGTCCAATCCAGCTAGACATAACGCGAAGTCAATCCAGCTTCCGTAGCTCCTCGCTCGGTCCTTCATGAGTTGGCTTTCCTTTACCCGTTGGAAGACACCCGTGACTCTGTCGTTCAGGTCTCGGATGGGGGCTTGGACTGGAGGACTACGCATCGAGATTCACTTTATTGAAAGACACTCTGGTATTATATAGAAAGCAGAAAGAGCATCGAGATTCACTTTAATTTCACTTCTCATTTTATTTGATAATGAAGTTGGAGCTAGTGCTTAACCCGCCCTTCGCCTGAACTTCATTCTTATGAAGAAAGTTCCGGAATTCAATCTTGATCTTGATCTTTCAAAAGTACTCACTTTGATAATCAAGTTGGAGCTCAGTTCATCGGCTCGCTCTCTTTCTTATGCCACTCTGCTCCTTGCCCGCCCACTTCTCTTCGACTATAGATTCTTTCTTTATTATTATAGATTCTTTCTTTATTATAAATAAAATATATTATCATTAAAATTAAAAAAGACAGAAAGAAAGAAAGTAAATAATTCAGTTCCGGTGATGGGAAAGAAGCCAAGAAGTCCCCATTTTACTTGTTGGTCAAGAAGCCAGGAGTGCCGGTTAATTCACTGAATCACTTGTGCTATTGAATGCATACCCACCCCTACTCTCTTTTCTTTAACTTTGGACTACTTTAGCCCATAGATGAGATTAAACTTCAACGACTTTGATACAACTCCTAGGAGCGAGAACTCATTTTAGTACTTTTGCCCCTATATGAGATTGACTTCGTTCCAAATTTAATTTATCATTTTAAGCAACTTGACCCCTTCCCCCCCTTGAAATCCCCACGGCTAAATAAAAGTTCAGATTCAAAGTTCAGATTCGCGGACGTTGGTCGCAACTAATAATCTCTTTCGTTGCACTCCTTCCTCGTGTGAAGAAGTTCCCAAGCGGGTTGCACTTCGAGCTCACATAGGGCCTGGTCCAGCTAAAGCAAAGGCAGGCATGCGTAGAAGAAGTAAGGAAGGAGCTCAGTATTCGTTCATCGCTTGGAACGCGGCTCTCGGTCGCTACAAAGAATGCAGTGAAGCCATGATTAACTCTGGGGGGCCCACTAGACTATGGGTGTTTAGGTAGACCGCCCTCCTACGCGCCAGCTTCAGCATTGAAACCCGTATTCAAACTGATTCTGTTGGTTCACTCGACAGCGAAGGGTCGCAGAGCTCGTGGCATCTCTAATTTTCACCCAGCTCCAACGGGTCACTCGTGGCATCTCTAATTTTCACCCAGCTCCAACGGGTCACTATACTATAGGGGTTAAGGGTTCAATTCCCATACATGGGAGGGCTAGCTCTTTCAAATTCAAACTTCCGGGCTCTCGCTCTGCGTTCTGTTCTCCTTTGTCTGTCGTCTCCTCCTTTCATTCATCCCACGTAGCGGTAAGACAACGTCGGATTCACTATGATGTGATAAAGTAGTTCTTACACCTCTGTAATAAAGTAGTTCTTACACCTCTGTAATTGGATTGTTGCGCAGTGAACATGCATCCGCGCTCTAAGTAGCTGATTTAACTCCACCCATGAGATTGAAGGTATTGGAGGACTGCCTATCTCTCCTACCTGTCTCAAGTCAAACGAGGATGGTCGGCAGGAACAAGCAACTTTATTTAAGCCAACACTCTTTAGTTCGCACCTCGAGATCTTTTTAGCGACTAGCTTCTATGCCATTCCTAACTTATAAAAGCCCTAGTCTCAGAGTTGTGCTTCAACGCATTAGGATCGCTAATTCCTTCGCTGGCAGTGAACATGAATTCATGCCTGGCTCGGGTTCATTTCAATTGAAGTTCTTTCATGAATGTATCTATTCTATTACGTATGTATCTATTCTATTACTATAAGATGCTTCAACTATTATGTATGCTCCACCCACAGCAGCTAGAGCTAGGAATGGGTGGGATAGAAGGAAGCGGAGAGAAGACGAATGCAATGACGCATAGCGGGCGACCTACTTTGATGATCCCCTATAAGTAGCCTGCCAGAAGTTAAGATTCAGAGGTGAGCTGTTGACACGAACCCCGCGTTGACTAAACTTATTGACTTCAGAAGTGGGTTTTCACGGGGACTACTTTTTCAGATGCTAGAGATGAACCTGAACGCCTTTAGCGCTAGAGATGAACCTGAACGCCTAGCTAGCTCTGATGAGCGAGGTGCTAAGAAGAAATAAAGAAATGAAATTGGTGAAGAATCCCACTCCCCAGAGAATAGAGTCTTGGCATAGGAAGGCGAGCTTAGCTTGTGAAGAGCAAGGCAAAGGTGCCAACAAGGACAGTTCCCGCATCGACCTTGAGTCATTAACGAGTCCGATCACCTATACTATATAGTGGGTACTAGCTCTTAGGCTTGGGAGTGAATCCGACCCGAGACCCGCAGCTCATAATTCAGTTTCAGTTTTTCTTCTTTAATTTCAGTCTCATTTCTAAACTTTATTGATTCTCTATTTCCATTGCATGCATGGACCGATCGATAGCTATTCCAGCGTATTATATAAAGAAAGGTGCTAATCATCTCGGATTCACACTGCTCGGGAACGATAGCGAAGGTATGAACGCCTTAGTTACGTCTGTCTCTTGGTAGGTAGCCCGGGTGTAAGCAGTGAAGCTCGTGATTCATTCACGAAGTTTGTTGGAGCAAAGGGCTACGCGATGAAGTGAAACGATGCGAATGATTACAATAGTACAATAGGAGCTTCTTACAATAGTACACAATAGGAGCTACTTCCACGAAGAGCGCGACTGACTAAAGAGCGCCAACCGATTGATTTCAACTAAGAGCTGACTTGAGGAACGAAATTAACGAAACGAGGAGTGGAATTATCAATTCTCTATTCTAAACGAGGAGTCGGAGCAACAACGGGAGTGAAGCCTATACCCACCGCCCTCCCTTCTAATCCCTCTGCTTAAATAACCGCCCACGCCCAAGAGAAAGAGCTGATGACCCCACACGAGGCTTGCCGTGGTGGGAATGAAGAAAGAAGAGAGCAGTGGCTGCTTGGGAATGAAGAAGAAAGCAGAGCAGTGAGCTTGGCTTTGAAAGAGAGAGTCTGGACAGGGGAGATTGCAAGCTCATAACTTAAGAAGGAACTAGCGCACTGACTAATCATTAATAGGGCCGACAGGAAGGGCCTAGCGAAGTAGGGAGAGTAGCGAGCCTTGACTCTTGAACGCATGAATAATCCGAGGCCCAAGTGAAGTGACCGGAAGGGTAGGATAGCCGGTAGACCTTGATCAGTGCTAAAGGGTAGGGGTAGGATAGCCGGTAGACCTTGATCAGTAGTGCTAATATAATAGAGTGATAGCGATCAGTGCTACCAAGTGACCGGAAGGGTAGGATAGCCAGTAGACTTTGATCAATCAGTGCTAATATAATAGAGTGATAGCTGGGCCCCATAGAGCTTAAAAAAGGGGGGCCGACTAAGGCAAGGAGCGGTCGCTTTCGTCAATGAATCAAGAAGGAGAAGCGAAGCATGAACTCAACTCAAATGATAAATGATATGCATGCCAGGCTTCCTTCAATTGTCAGCTTTCCTTTCCTTTCCTAGAAGAACAGAACTCATTGAACGATTACTCTCTTTCAACTTTAATTCCTAGAACTGAAACCAAAAACTCTAAAGGGAGAACCTGAACCAGAACTCATAAGAGGGGGTCCACAGGCGGGTTTCTCGGATTATAGAGGGGGTCCACAGGCGGGTTTCTCGGATTATGGGGTCCACACACAGGCGGGTTTCTCAGATTATATTCAAAATAGAGTTAGCGAGGGAAGCGAGAAGTGAGCGGAAGCAGGGCGGTGGGTGGGGAAGGTGGAGCGAAGCCCTAGCAGGAATGGAGCGAAGCCAGTCTAGTTTTCACGACCAGTAGGAGGGGCTAAAGAGTGCTGTCGTAAAGGGTGCGGGTATAGTTGCACTCGTTCCTCTGCTATAGAAGTGAGCCGGGTTTAGCTTTATAGCCTATTTTATTCTTCAATTAAAAAGGGGTGCCCGGCTTAAATAGTCCTTTCCTCTTCGTTAAAGAACTGACCAGCGCTCTTTCTTATAATGAATAGTCCTCTCCTCTTCGTTAAAGAACTGACCAGCACTCTTATTGGAATTGGCTGATTTCGCCTTCATCACTTCTCCTCTGGCTCCTCCCTCGTACCCCGATCTCGTATTTGTGCGTCCTCCGCGCCTTATTCCTCTGGCTCCTTTTAGTTGCTCCTACCCCACCGTGCACTTCGTTCAGAATCCTCTCCATTCATTCTCTTCCCTGAGATAAAGAACTGATAATTGAGACCGACTTTACGTCCCTCTTGTTTGCTGTCTTGTCTGCTTGGGCTTGGAATTTATTATTCAGTGTCAAGAGTCTGAGTCAGCAGTAGCTACGAGCTCTTCCTTGAATTGGGTTTCCTCTTTCTCTCTTATCTCTCTTATTGCAGGGTATTCCCTCTTCTCTCTCTTATTGCAGGTATCCCTCATATCATACTTCCCTATCCGCAGCTTCTTTCATAGGATTCCCCAAAACACTATATCTGGTCGTGAAATACTAGACTGTCTTCCCTCCTATACCCACCCAAGTCTAAAGAAAGGGTGGCGAAGGAACCAAGGAGCAAGGCAAGGGACCAAAGGGGCTGGCTACAAAACTGCAAGCAAGCCAAGCAGAATTGCTGGTAGCCCTCGGAAAGTGTGCATAACTAACATAAGGAGCATAGCATTCGTAAAAGTCTTTTCTTTTTTAACGCGGATTATGAATACCGGGTCAAGGCCTATAAACCTATAAGTAGTAGTGCCTGCCTTCAGTTATGATTCATTCGTGTGAGTAGTCTTCACCTGAAGTTCTGATGAAAAGTTATGATTCTGAGGTTAGCTTTGTAAGTGAAATACTAGACTGGCAAAGATAGTGGGATGCCGCCTAAGCGAGTGATTAAATAAACTTATCATCCAACGGAACGGCCAGAAGGATCGATCAAGTGACTATTAGGACCTGAGGGAAGCGGTCGTACGAGCAGCTAAGCGAAGCCTTGATAAATGCATTCAATTAGGCATGTCGTTGTAGCGCTTACTCATCGCATTAGCAGCTAAGGTGAGCCTTCGGGAATGATAAGCAAGCAAGCAGCAAGGAAGCATGGTTCGCCTAGCTCGTGTGTGTAGAATCAGAGCTCGTATCACTCACTTCTCTATAAGTAACTGACTCGTCGTACTTCATGACAGCCTGGGGTAAGCTAAGCTCGCTATGCCTCATCAGAGCTAGTAGGAGAATGATCAGTTTAGTTTCTTCGTTTCGAGTTTGATCCTTCGTAGGTTCAATTCACATAAGGGATGGGTATAGGTACGTAGTCCTCGACTAGACTACTCCACGTAAGCCTCTCCTCAACTACTATATGAATCCAACGGTAGCGCAAAAGAGACTACTAACGGGAGCCTAAGCCTAGTCTTTGTCCCAAGCCTAAGACGCAGCAAGATCAGTGTGAAGTAAAAGTAACGCAAGCCAAGCCTAAGACACAGCAAGATCAGTGTGAAGTAAAAGAAGTAACGAATCAAGACGAGCGAGTCATTTACTCGATTATCATGGACTCACATTTACTCGATGGAACAATCACTCATTAAATCCCCGCTAGCGTCTCCAAGCCCAATTATCCCCTCTTTCTTGGATGGAGTCGTTTCACTCGTTAGACAAGGCTGTGGGGGGTATAGGAATCCCGATTCAAGAAGGCTATAGGAAAGGTCTTGAACGCTTGTTTCATAGGAAAGGAAGTAGATGCCAACCAAGTTAGGAATGGCGAATAGTGGACCTGCCTCGGGGCACCTTAAGGAACGAATTTCACTCTCCTTCCATGAACTGAACTGACACCATCTTAAAAGCACTTTGCAAAGGAATCCTCGGGACTCTCCGGAACTCTAGAGGTTAGGGGCAGCCTATTCCAAAACAAAGAGACTCTCTCACGTCGCGATGCAGCAAGAGCCAGAGCCCCGTCGTTATCACTCGGTCGTCACTATGTTCGTACGTCGCATGAGATGAATTGAATTTCCTAACATAAAGTGTCTTTATTAATATCTTCCCTAACTTTAAAGCGAGCCCTCATTATCATTTCGGCCCTTCTCTTTTCTCTTTTGGTCTTCTTGGCGTGCAATTGTGCTAAGAATAGACTATGATCCTCTCCTAGCTTATAAGTCTAGCAAGCATCCCTCTTTGAATGATAAAAAGCGCCTAAGCCTTAATGAAAAGGTAACTGATGCAAAGAAGGAGACCGATTGCTTCTGTCTTATATGGAATTCCATTTTCTTCCATAGCCTTTGACTATAAAGGGATATTAACTCACTCTAATAGATATTAATGCAGTTTCTTACAATAGGTACTTTACTACGCTATTCAAAGCTGGTGATCAGCGGGTGAATGGAAGACTAAGGACCCACGTCAGGGTTCCTTCTAAATAAAGAAATGTCAATCGAGCTCATCAAGCAATTAAAAGAAAGAACTTTGACTTGAGAATGCATAACTGGCTGGCTGCTTCTCTGGCTACGCTAGCATCAATCGTTCAAACCCTGCATCAAAGAACTGAGTCTTTCGTTGTGGAAAGAATGGATGCCCCGGGCACCATTTGGCGAGATCCGGAACATTCTATATCACGGGTCCCTACAATATCCAATGTTCCAAATTAAGCTAGATCTTTGCCCAGATTTCTTTATTAAAAAAAGAAGAAGGTGGAATCCATCTTCCTTATTCAAAGAAGAAAGGGTCCTCGTCTCGTTCTGTTCTGCCTTATAGGCTAGGCGGCTCCATTCTATCGGAATAATGTTTTATCGCACAGCGCTTCTGCCCCTGGGCATTGATTGGGGACGAAAGCAAACACTTCTCCTCTACCCCACCGAAAAGGGATCCCATGCCTCCCCTCCAACACTTTATGGCCGCTTCCCCCTATGGTATCGGAGGCGACGGACGTACTACCCTCTTTTATGTCGCATGATGCTAACAAAACCGAAACCACGGACGGCACTCTGTCTTGTGTGCTCAGAGGAACTCCAACGTACAACGTAACTTAGTCTTTCACACTCCATAGCTCTAGCTCTAAGATGGGGATTTGGTTATTAACCCGAAGAGGTGCCCGTGTACGGAGTCCCCACGACTTACCCCACACTACTCACTGTTGACAGCTTCCGCGGAGCAAGGACTGCTAGCCCACCCTTTGAAATGAATCGATCGCTACCGTAGACAATTGAATTGCTACGACGGAACAGGTACCCTAACTGTAGAATGCACTGCTTCCCCTCTCTTTTCTTAAGCACTTCCGTCTCTTCCCTCTGTCCTCCGGTGTAGACGTCATGTAATGGGACTCGTCACTTCTTCTTCTTCTTCTTCAATTGACATTGCCTTGAAGAGCCTCATAGTGGATACCTCTCTCGAGAGTAACCTGGGGTGGAATAAAGAAATTACCCAACTCAACCATCGATGTTGATGGAGGTTAGCTTCTGGATCTATCTATCCTCGGGAAAGCAGTTCCTCATCGGCGGAGAACTACGATAATAACGAATCTCCTGTGATCCCGAAGACCTACTCAATGTTCTCCCTTTGCTACTGATGGTATTAGCACTACCTTCCTTCTGATCTCTCTGCTAGAACTCTACCAAAAGGAGGCCTTAAGGCAGCTCCTTTCCTTAGTGCAATGAGGTCCTTGCCTTACTAATTGACTATCTCTTTTGGATAACTGACCCTTCCTTCATACAGGGGAAGTTTTCCTATCCTATCCTCGAGGAGCTTTCGCTAGACTCAGTCGCTTCCTTCTTTCTTCGCCCCAGCAGGAATAAGGAATCACCACCATGTCAAGATTGGCCTCCGGGCTATCCCTTTTGGTAAAAAACCGAAAGATCATACCTTACGAGGAGTTCGCAGGGGAATCATTCATCACCCCAATTGGTCCGAGAGCACCCTGCCCGCCACCCATGTGCCTTTCCCAACTCGGACTTATTAGTGAAGGAAAGATAGGGGTGGAGATGCGGAGTGAGCCCCGGGTGCTAATAATGGCTTTCAAGAGTAAAGTCGCCTCGCCCCCTTTTAGTCGGCCCTAATCAACTCATAAACGCTCGTCCCTCGTGCGGTTGGGTAAACAATACAAAGTAGCGACCGCTCCTGCATTCGCAGATCCCCGAGTCGTCTATGCGCTCCCTACCAGTCGCTTCTCTTCATTAGCATTCGAGCCTTGCAACAGAAAGAGCTGCTACTAGCCTGCCATGGCTTATATGTTACTGGGATGGCTGCATGGCATAGTTGAGAGTTTCCCGAGCTCATTCCTCAGACTTGATGGGCAGTTTCAAGACTTAACGGCAGGCGCTTCTTCCCTCGTCGGACAACTGAGCCAACTGACTTTCCTAGTAGTCAGCTTTCCTGGCCTTCATGATGTCTGCTCTTTTCATTCTTCGCATCACCGCTCCTTTTCTTTTGAATTGAAAGAGAAAGATTGAATAAAGTTCGAACTCGTTCTTGGCTCGATCTCAAATGAAGTTCAGGTCAAGTTCTTTAAATTGATCTCTATCTGGGAGCTCCAGAGAGGGCATGAGTTCCGTTTTCAATGCCCCGTCAGCGCCTAAAGACTTAATGATTATAACTCGGCTTTATCGGCTTTCACTCAACTTTCGTTCATTCTCTCTGCTCTTATTTGAGTACTCATTCCTTTCGATTCACTTCGTTCCATTAGGATTATGGCGCATATCCGCTCCTCTCCTCTCACTTACCAGCTACGTATCCATTTCGTCCAACCTTCTCCTTCCCGCTTGCTTCCTTGGCTCGTCCTCAGAGCACCCCATCTCGGTCTTCGGTCGGCATTCCATCGTGGAACTTGCATGAAAGTCAACTGAACTCTGCTCCTTCTCAAGCCCTTCGTCCCTTTCATTCCCTCACTTTAGCACGGATCTGACACCGGACACATCTGCTCATGGAAGATCTCGCGTAGCTTTCTCCCTCGGGTTCACTACAATGATCTTTCTGAGGTTAGGTACATCGCCCTACTAGCAGCTGAGCTTATATATATATAATGAGGAGTCCCACATCTGTGAGTCATACTTTTCACTCTACTTTTACCTATTGATCCCTGGCTATCCCGCTCATAGTTACTGGGAAGACCGCCATTAGAGCACTGCCCCCCCTTATTTTGTCTCATTCCTGCTTGATCAATTGGTTGGTTGCCCCCCGGATCACATCTCTTAATTCTTGCTCTGCAATTAACCACTTGATCACGATGGCGCCCTACTCGTCAGTGGGTTTCCCTATCCATTCAACCCTGTGGAACTTTCTTCCCTTTCCTTTCCCCTGACGGTCATTACGAGACGCTCAACATAGTTCGCTCTTCACGGTTGGCTGAAGTTCAGTTAATCTAAAGAAAGCCCCTTGCTTGAGTGGGATAGCAGTCGATAAGGGCCGGTCCTCTGGTAGCAGATACGAGACTTTCCTTCCTACCTCCCCACTGAGGGACACATTATCAAGGCTTGCTAGCCAATGCACACTGAGGAAAGAGTGAGTCTCCTTCACAAGGAATAGATTAAAGTGCTTAAAAGTGCTTATGTGGAAGAGATTCAATTATAGAGTCTCCCAACTGGCCGCTTATCCTATTGAGACAGACTGATGAGCGATTCCTACTTCGTGATGTATGATCAGCCCTCCTTTCAGTCGTCCCTTTCTTCCAACTCGGATGATCAGAGCCCTGAGTGCACCATAGTTGAACAGAGTGCCCTAGAGTACCACATAGTAGAGTCGATGCTTGGTTAGCCGGGCAGGGACCTGGCCTTGAGTCTCTCAACAATGGTTCTAGTTCTAATAGCGGATCCTAGCAAGATATGGTTAGTCGTCCCCAGCGAGTTCTTCTTCACGAACAATGGAGCCTCACCGAGGAGTTACAGGTGGCATTGTCTGACCGCGAGATAGGCTGTCTTGCCTGGTGGCATTCCGAATGGGTATTCTTGTCCGGTCCTCACAGCTAGGCATGGATTGATAATTGGATGCCCCATCTTGTTCTCTAAATGCTCTACCCGAGGTCCCCCCTATTTGATTCATGATGCTCAATTTCCCCAGCTGCTGGATCGCCCCTCCTATATGGTCTGGACGGTTTGCCCACTGGTCTGTCTATCCATGCAGTCCTTTCCACTCATCTGCTTCTTCTTCTATGTGGATTTATTAATTGTGGAAAGCTAGGGATTGGATTATTCACGAGCAGCTTAGTCGAGGTTTTTCTTCAAAAGAAAAGAATTCTACACGAGCAAGGTCTTACGCACTTACATCTAGCACAGCTCACTGGTCCCATGCTTTCTATATAGTGATAGGACCGATGGGATTTGCTTCGTTCGATAGCGCATGGTAGGCCTCTTCTTTCTTATACCTCCCCTTGTCTTTAAGTAATCTTCTCCGACAAGTAAACAAGGAATGGTTGCATAGTAGGAATGCGCTCTCCGATCAATCCTACCCTATGTCTTCTCCGGGTATAAGGCTAGTTCGTTCATGGCACTAAGCGGGCTACTATCTCTTCCGGCAACAGCTCGGTCGATCGGAACTCTTCTCGCCTTTAATAACTTTTTCAATTAGTTGACAAGATAAACGGAGAGCTTTCAAATGCAAGAATGGAAGAGATCAGGAGAAGAGTGGAAGAAATCCATATAAATATCATCTCGCTACCGTGAGTGGTCTCCTCCGTGCTACGCTATCCCACCACCTCTCTTCTCCATTTCTCTCTCGCTTCTCTCTTTTGCTGGCTCCTCACTGGAATGAGTTGACAACAGCCCAGTGATCGGGATGGAAATTCATGTAACAAAACAAGATGAGAGATAGCAGAAGACTCTAATTCTAATCTATAAGACTCTTCTTTCTATATAATATCACGCTTACGCAAAGGACTCTACTCTTACCTGCCTGCTCTTCTTTCTTTGCTCCGCTCCTTTCAGTCGCTCCATGTATCTCGTTCATTCATCTACATTCGGATAGCTCTTTGATAGTTCACCTACTGATGCTGCTTTTCCTTGGCGAGTCTCTCTAGCTGGACTCCTCTAGCGGGAAGATCCTCCTAGCCTCCATGTCTGGATGTGTACGAACTATCAGAGCTCTCATGGCTGGCTTCCTTCTGGAATCATGCTTATAATGAGCTCCGTGGGTGAGTTTTCCCTTGTATTCGACGAAAAGGGGTGCTTCTGTGCTTTCACTCTACGGTTCATAACAGGTCCGTGCCCTGACTCCTTGCCTTACGAGACCTTCCTTTCCTTACTCATAGCTATCGCAGTCGCTCCTCATCATCTACTCTTTCTTTTCTTCCGTTCTCTCCCTACGTAAGGTCTAAGATGGTCGAGCCCTTCCCTTACTGCCGCTAAACCCTCCCTACTCCTCCTATTTGCGTGAGAGCTGGTATCGTAGCCTAGCAAAGAAAGGGAAGGCAGAAGCGAGTCAATGAATAAGAATCCCTGCCAGCCAAGCCTATCCTATCCTTGCCTTGCTTACTTTGATTCTGCCATTCCAGTGGTTTGTCTTCTGTGCTCTCTTTCCCAGTATGCTCTTATCCGTCTTTCCTGGCAGTTTCTTTATTGGTGGAAACGACTCATCACAACATCTTTTGAATCTGAGGCGGAGACATGAATTCCATGTTATACTGGAGAGGGCTGAGTGGTATATAGAGCAGAGAGAGGGAATTGAATTGTCTTATAGTTTCAGTGGTGTGAGCGGGGGATTATCCTTATGCAATGCAATACCAGAGAGAGAGGGAAGACAGAGAGAGAGGGAAGACAGAGAGAGAGGGAAGACAGAGAGAGAGGGAAGATGGAGAGAACCCTGGAACATCGGCACGTAATATGGGATGTCCAATCACCTTGGCATTCTCCATATATAGTGAATGTGATATATAGTGAATTTCATTCTCTAAATAGCCTTTTCGCTCTAGAATATATCCCATGTATCATCTCATTCTAAACAAGGGGACCCCACTGAACACGTCTACATCATGCACTGACATAGGGTCGTATCCCGAGGGTCAGAGTTCATGGCTTTGGGCGCCACAAATATACTATAATTATCTGCTAGAGAGACGAGCGAACCTACTGCTTAGTGTGACTAAAGGATGGTTTAAATCAATACGCACAACATTTCGTGTTAAGTCTCGAGCGAGAGCGCACCTGTCTTATTTAGAGCAAGATGCGAGAGCTAACACTGACTCAGCTTTCGAACAAGAGTAATCGCGATAGCTAAGTGAGTGAATGGGAATTCCCAATGTAATTCACGACTGGCGGGGAACTTATTATATAAAGCCCCTTACCATTCAATTTATACCCTTTCAGTAAGTTGCTGTCGGAACTTATTATATTTGTCCCAAAGCCATTCAATTGAGACCCTTTCACTACAGTTGCTGGCGCACTGAATTTCGTGGCGACGTGGGAGAAGAGATCTATATCTATCGACTAGGCCTTTCGTCGGGGAAGACAATGGGAAAGCTACTTGATTCAACAAGAGCAGATTTATCAGCTGCCAAAAAATCGACACAAGTTCCTTTTGGAATCAGAGTTTTTAAAAAGTAGCTCCTATATCCTAAGCGGATTCCCTTTCCTATTTGAGCTGGGAGATTCTTTATTATATTGATTGAAACTCATCCTTTTCCTTTTTCCCTATTTGAAGATTATCCCACGAATTGGATTCGAACCACTTATGGAAAAGAAAGGATGCTACTACTACTTGACCGTTAGTAGATCGTGAGTGGGTCTGTCGTTCTCCTCATGTTAGTTATAACAACCGAAAATCATGCTGCTTTAAGTAAGACATGGAACCGTCTCGCTCTTGTGAACACTGATCATAAGTGGCAAAAGCCGCCGGAATCCTCCTTTTATATAAGCTCTCCTCCGTCATAATTTGAAATAGCTTTTTATGGCGCAGATGATTGCCCCTAAGGCACCGATGGACCAACACAAAAGTCTATCACCCTCATTTATTGATTCACGGCCTCGAGTACTTGCACTTTATATCTCGTGACTTGACCTGTAGACGGTGATACCGCCACCTTCGTAGACGTGATCCTCTCTTATTCACTTGTGCTGGTGGCGGAGAGGTCGGCGCCCCTATTCTGGCTCTGGGGGGTCTTCCCCTTCTCAGACGTATGCGGTTGCAAACTAGGTCTCGGTCGGGGGTGACTTCAAAATGTTGGTCTCTCCCTTGATTCACGATCTTTGTAGCTTAATTAATCCCCCGGGACCGGTGCTCTTTGACTGCTTCTTCTACATGGGCTCCTCCACTTCTTTCATTGATAAAGAAACCTTTCCAAGCCCGAACAGAAGAACTGATCGCTTTCTACAAGAACTAAATAGTTAATTAGTTAATTAGATACTTGCCATGTTTTCTTTCAGTGAGAATGCCGTAGGACTCCAGGAATTTAGGAAGCGGAACATGCTTACAAGATGCCTAAAGCATATCGCTTTGATCATTCGACGCCGACCTCGCTAAAGAAAACCTTCCACTCCAACCAAGGAAAGAGATAGATCACATCTTGGCCAAATGCCAATCCTCCTAGTTTGAAAGAGAAAAAGAGTTGAGTTTCGAGAACGAGAATCATCTATTTTATCATTTATTTCTCGTAGTAAGAAGACCAGATATAATTAAGCGGTCTACACACCACACACTCAGACAACTAGCGTGGTACTTCCCCCATCGAAGAGCCACGTTTCCAGGGTTGACCACATCATCACAGTTTGCTCAAGGTCCGAGTGAGAACGACGGGACAAGATTCATTAAATAAGGAAAGGAGATCCCTTACAATCAGTACTCGGAAGGGAGAGTGAACAAGAAGACAAGTCTCCACCTCGGGCCTTTTGTTCGCGTGAGGGACTACTTTAATTTAATACGGGAAAGGAGACCCAAAAGACGATAGTCAGAAAATTAGACTCCAGTTGAACACGTAAAAGTAGGAATAGAGACGGGAAAAAATGATAAATCGAGACGGGCACCTGCTTATAAGAGTAATTGGTGCCGGACTTCTTAATATCAGATCTGATATCAGTTCGTCTTCCCCTAACCTTACCGCTCCGTGAGAACGACGGGTTCAGCATCTAAACATTCAAGGGAACTACAGTCTATGCGATTCAATTGTCTACGGGTGAAATTAACCGAGTCGGGGTAGCAGTCCTTGCTTGGAGTGGTATGCCAGTAAAGTAGTGAAAGATTACTTTCAACCTCAAATCCCTATCAACGGTCAGTAAGTAATGAGTGAATGCTAATGGTATCAGTAGCTGTCCATTCATTGCCATGAGAGGTTTAGCTTGCCCTCGTATTATGAGGCTGGTTTTGGCCCGTCACGGAGGAATTTTCTCTATTAGTTGTAATAAGATAATCGGCTTACTTAATCCGTCGCTCCCAACTCTGCTCTTAGATGCCATTCAGATATTCGACGTAGGAGCGAATGAGAATGACGCGTCCATTCAGATAAGACACTGTTGTTTGGCAATGAAGAGGCTCAAGCCCTTACCCTCAAGAAAGTACTGCTACACGGACCAATCTATCTACATGATTCTCGCATCTTGATCTTTCCACATTCGTATCATTGGGTAAAGCTTGATTCTGCAATTAGCTCGGTTTCAAAGCAGCAGCCCTACCACCCCCACCACTTGAGGCCTCTGTCACCACCCGCTGCCACAACTCTACAGCCAATCGCCACCAACGCCCTTCTTTGGGCAGTAGTTCGAATTGCATAATCCGTTGGGGTGACCACTAAAGAAAGGAGCAGGTCTCTCTCTATATAAGATAGCCATCTCGGAAATCGATAGTTGGAGCAAAGGTTCAAGTCCACCTGAAGACCAGCTAGAAAATGCCCATGAAAAGAGATTTGGAATAAGGAACTCTGCCTTCCTTCGAGATCTTTCAGCCTAATGTAGCTTCCCTCAAGGGCGACCCCTTTCGGCCTACCCCACCTTTAGCCCTTCGTCACATCCAATCTGCTCGAGATTCTCTATGTGTTTGGAGGGCCGTCTTGTCCCTCGACCAGAAGCTAGTCTTAGAACGGGAGCCCCGTGCTCACTTGTGTTTTTTTGACGGGGTTTGGTAAGGCCATGCCCTGGTCATGACGGATCAGGTTCTCATATACGCAAATCCTTCGATCCATTGGGGTGGAAGTCATCTGATCATTGACCCAAGGCTCGGGAGAGCCCTCCGCACGCAACTTAACTCAGACCGGCCCCACACGCTGGGTGAACAAGATCAAACCTCTGTTTTGGTCACCCTTCTTATGGGAACTTCTAAATGATATGTCTACTCGAATGCCTATCCATTCTTCATAATAACTCCGCGCTACGATAACAATCTTTATTCAATGGATCACCAAAGCATTGCAGCTCTTGTTACGTGTGAGTCGTTCACTTGTACCTGATCGATGTCGGATTGATAGGGCAAAGGCGGCTAAGTATAGTCTTCTTATCCTATCTCCATGCACCAGCGGGGGCTTGAATCTGTGTCTCCTTTCTTTAAGGACCAGGAGCTAGGTGAGAAGCCCTCTAAAGCTCTTTCGCGGGAGAGGGATGACTGATAAGGAATGGAACGACCGTCAAAACCTGAAAGGGACGAGCTTTCAGTTTTTTAACTAAACTTTCATATTAAAGTAGAGTAATTAGACGGGTAGACGTCACGACGGGGTGAGAATGACGCTTCCAAGCCATCTCTACGCTGTCTGCAACTTTGATATCTCATTACTCCCGATCAAGCTCAACCTGCCTATGGTATGCCAACCTCAAGATTGGAAGCCGCTATCCGTATCAGGAACATATATACATGTCTGATCTATCAGGTGGATACTTAAGTGGGCCAACATGGGAAATATATGATCCGCCTGTTAAGTACAAGTGACATTAATTATTTTTATATTTATTAAAGTCGTCCGCCTATCTTTCTGATCTCCTTTCCTTCTATTCAGAAGATTTTTGGCTTTGACCAATTCAAGGTTATATATAAATGGTGTTGGCTAAAAAGGGGGAGAGAGGAGAGCCTTGGGCTCACTTCTGCATTTTTGTTTAGGTTCTCGAGATTATCAATCGCTCTTTTTAGTGGGGAGGAATAGTGCGTGAATGGCGGTTCTCAGACGAGGGAATCGCTCCTCTCTAAACTAAAAAAAGATAGGCGCTTCTATTGATAGAGCTTTCACGTCTGCGCATAGAATCGTTTTTTTTCCTTTCCATTCCGTTCTTACCATATCATGGGCAGTTGGGTTGGAATCCGTGTGATGGTTCGAGAGTGGTTTCAAATATTCTTCGCATCCATCTTCGGCCTTGTGTTAGATGTCCCGCGGGACTGAGTTAGTGGTCGAGTCGTTTTTGGTAATTGACAACCGTCGCATTAGTTTCAATTCATATGTTACCATTCATAGTGAAGTAGCCCTCTTTTTGATGTCTGAGTGCGTTATTCTATCTATCAAAGTCCTTCTTTGTCTATAGCTCGGGTCAGTCCCCCATGGTCTGCTTTGATTTTATCGAACAGTGCCGGTCCGCATCAGGGACTCTCGTGCGAGCCATGCAACGTTCCCAGGCAGGAACTGCTCCTTTTTCCTTGAACTCCCTCTTTCGTTTTTCCCAGGCGTTGATCTCCCAACGGCCCTCCAGCACGTCCTCATATCGCGTCCGCCACCACAGCTTCGCATCCCCAGAGAGATACATTGTTGCCATTGTGACTTGGTCGTCAAAAGGAAAGGGAGTAGTACGGAGTACTCATGACGAAGGGATATTGCTATTGACTTTTGATATCCTATGATTATCGGATTTTCCATCCATTGAATTTCCCATCCCTAGAAAATGGCACATTCATCTTCTTCTCTCTCACTGGATTGCTTCCTTGACTCCGACTATCATTTAACTGTGACGGAGAGGTAAGTAATAACGAGACCTATCCAATCCAAGGAGCGAAGACTGAAAGGAGAGGGATTCCCTATAAAAGCCTGCTACTTATCTATTGATCGAAGTCCCAAGTAAACCAACAAAAGCTGGAAAACAAGAACGGAGAAGTCTCCCAAGAAAGCAAGGAAGAATAGCTCCCAAAAGAGGGCTAATGCCCAAGCATCATATAAAAGCAAGTCCCATTCCCTGATCAATCCCTAACCTTTTAGTCCCAAGAAAGACAAAGCAAAGAAAGAGTCTCAATTCCATTATAATATATGCATAAGCAAGTCCTACTTCCGTCACATGGGAGTTCCTTTCTCTGACGGCTAGCTCTTACCGTCAGCTCAGAGTCTGGCTATCCTTCGATAGGAAAGCTAGTCCTTTTCGGAGTAGGAGCATAAACAATCAATAGCAAGGGCAGCTACATTCTATAATGCTAGCAAGAGTTAGGAGCGAAAGCCACATTATATAAGGCTTCCCACTTGAAAGGGCTTTCAAATAGAGCAGCTTTGATAGAAGCTCATTAGCATGAGGAGACGCTCGGGATTCAGTGTCTGGATAAAGAGAAGGGATGAACCTGCCTGCCTTAGACAGAGACGAAGCCTAGCTTTCTTCCTTCACTTATGAACTAGAACCATCCCACAGATCAGATTTAAAACCTTACTTGAGACTCTTTCTCGCCTAACATCTCTCCGTGCCTTATGAACATTGATTTGCTCTCGAGTAGCTGAACTAGGGGAACTCAAAACTAGCTACTAGGAAAAAAGACAACTATTTGAACATCAAGCTTGTGGACAAGTTGCTTCCCTTTCTGTGCTTTTACGCTGGCCTCTTCGATTACATTCCTTTCTTGGGTTCACTAGAAATGTCATCTCTCTCTTCCTATCCGATATCAGCCATCAAACCCTGTCGGATAGAAGCCTACCTACTATAACCGGCTCATCTGTTTACCCGAGTTAGACCGCTAGCATCTTACCTTACATCAAGAGTCCCTACCCCCATCTTTCTCCATCCCGTCACGAGCAATCGAATGAGTTTTGGGAAATGTGAAAGAAAAGAAGATAGATGCCCGGTGTCTCATTCAAGCTTTAGGCTTGTTCGGAAAGTCCTATCTTTCGCCTAGGTGGAGAGGAGGCCTATTCGCAGCCTTTTATCCGATACAATACGCACCTTACCTGAAGATAAAATTCCCCCTGGCGAACTATTCATATTAGATTCACCGGCTGGATTCAGGAAGCGTGAAAGCGGTCAGATGGAAGTTGTTCTTACTTTCGAACGGAGAAGCACCAACTCCAACTATTCATGCCATCTTCATTGGGCTGACAAGAAAAGGCAGCTTCCAAGTCATATCCCCCCTTCCCTCGTCCAGTCCATGGCCCGGTCTTTCTTTTGAAACTCTTGCCAGAGCCTTTTCTCCTCATAAGCGTCAGTCCATGAACTAAAGGCGGTGTGTTAACCCGGAATATTCTTTATATGTCACTGCCCTCTCCGCTGGGAAATCCCTCTGCCTTGGTCAATAATCAATTCCCGCTCTTTCATCTCCTTCTTTGAATCTTATTTGTTTAATTAATTGACTTGAGCACAAGGAATGGGCTTCTGCCTGGCATAATGCATTCCCCTAAACGACTGCCACAGTTTGAAACCGGAGCTGCAAACTACCAACTACCTAAGAGGGCGCATCAACCGGAGCGCTGGACAGCTTTTCTAGGAATGGTCGATTTGATTGCCCCGCGCCTCTCCTACCAATCTGCTAGAAGACTGACTATTCTACTACTGGAGCACTTCCCGCCGATGAAACAACGGGAATTCTGGACTTAGACTCAAGTGCAGTTCGCAACTCTAACTATTGGACTAATTGAACTCTTCTATAGAATTTCTATTAAAAAAGGATTTGTTGAGAAGTATTCGTTGAGCAATTGCATCACCCATTGAAAGTTAGAAAAGAAGTAGCGGCGGAGTCACCTGCTCCTTCGCTGAATCTTTATTTATGAACATGGATTTAAGGCATTGAACGAAGGCACCACTGCTAGTTCGCCGATTCCCCACTACCCTCGTGCTCGCTTATAGAATCCTATATCTCCTACCTGGGGAAATCCTTCCTAGGCTGCTTTCCACCGTTCAAACTATCCGCTATTCGGGCTTCCCTTGAGACTGCTCACAACCTTTCTTGACTCTGTCTTTTCGCTTCGAAACCTACTTCCTACTAGGAGAAGATGTTATTGATTCTCTTTGAAGGTGGGGGACACTATTCACGGGGATTGCACAGAAGGGGAATCTTTCTAGTCGGGATAAAAAAAAATTGCATTGATCCTGAGGTTAAAGCTTATTTAAAGCATTTCTTTTCCCAGGGTAAATCTATACCTAGCGGGGATGAAATCCCAGTTCTTCGCTGAAATCATGACCCGTTGTGGTTGTTTACATATTGGTTCGTACTTTCATTCTGATCCCTTTCTCCCTTCTACTTTTGGGTAGACCACAGGCTCATCAAGAGCCGGAACTAGAAGTCAGCATTCTATTCTAATCGTAGGCCTTCATGCCAGGGCTGATACCTCCACCACTTAGACTTATGTGGATAATATCTCCCCGAGTAGCCTCTTCCTCCGGTCGAGTCATCTTTCGCTGCTGGAACTGAGACGGATTCGGATGGAGAAGGATTAAATAGTTCATCATGAGCTGTCCGAAACCATACTTCTTCCCGCGAAAACTCGGAATTTGCTTTAGGAAAATACAATCCTTGCCTTGATCTTTTGCTCGAACTCTAATACACTGTAGTAGCAGGCGGCACTCTAGTTCTTTGTGCCAGGTGTCATAAAAGAAGTACGCCATTTCCAAGCATCCTAGTTCAGCGTGCATCATCTCTTGTCTCAATTGAAGGCCAGGGCCTTCCAAGCGGATTCCGCCGGAAGCTAATCCAGTGCTTGTTGAGTGGAGGACCGAACATGAATTATACCCAAAAAAGGTCCTTCCTACCCCTATTCCCTAACCCCTTCCCCTCAGAGGGCACACTTTCAGGAAGTAATGTAGTCAAAAGTAGAATTGAAAATAGAAGGTGACCTTGCAACAAAGATCTTTTCTTCGTTTGAGTGTACCTTTCCTATGACTATTAATCCTGATTAAATCCGTGAGGTTTTTACCTTTCCCCTTCTGTCAGTTCTTTCAGAACCTCAAAAGATTGTCGAACAACTTAACGCTTATTCATCGATATATGGTACAATATTTTGTGGGCCTTTCTTCTTTTACGATATTTCGAGTTAACATCAATCCCAGTCGCATTCGATCCCTCTTCGCTACTGACTTGGCTTATTCCACTGAGGATGTTGGGTTCATAAATTCATTCAATCAGTTACCCTTCGCCCACCGCTACGCCCTTGCTTTCGTTTCGCGCTAGCTGCTTTCCTTCTCTCCTCCACCCCCTTGAACAGGCTTTCCGCGGTACCAAGCTCACTTCAAAAAGTCTTTCTATACTAGAATATAGAATAAATATAGGAGTCTTTCTCGCTACTACCAACTACAGCAACTGAAAAAAGGAGCTAACCGACTAAGACTAATAGTTATCCGAAAGACGGTTCTGCAAGCCGGACTTAACGACAGATCTGTTTTATAGTTTCCTTATTTTATCTAAAAACCGCTCTTGCTCGAACTGGAAATTGCGTGAATAGTGGAAGAACACGCCATTCGGATTAGAACTGTGGCACGAGAAGGCAGAAGGCCGGTGCCTTGATCGATACCTTTTTTGGCGTGAGTTGCTTAGTGTTAAGTGTATAGCCACAAAGAAATTACATAAGGCATTTCACACTCGCTTTTCGGAAGGAATAAGAAAACCAGGCTGTTCGCAGAACGAATAGAAAGTCTTTCATAAATGCTTTATAGAAAGAGTCATGTTTACAAGTGAGAGTCCTGGGATTGAAGAAGGTCCCAAGGCCTCGACCAGGATTAAAGAGCTTCTTGTTACGAGAAAAATTCTTCATGGCGCTCTTGTCTAGTATTTTTTCACTTTTCCGAAAGAACTACTGCCTTAGCTTCCTGGTCGCCAACAAGGCCTTACGTTAGGGTGCCCAGCTAGCGGAGAGTACTTTGTTCTTTGCGATGGTCATCCGCCCTTGTTTATTTTTCATGTAGTTTTTGCCCTAGCAGCAGAGACGAGGATCTGGATCGCTTGTGAAGCTATTCTCGCTGGGCCAGAGTTGAAAGATTTTTCGGTCGTATACTCTACTTGTTCACCTGTGTTGGGGTACGGTCAGTTCACCAGCCAAGGAAAAAGAGACGATACCTACACATTCGATTTCGCCATCCGACCTCAATCTTTATGCATGCTTAAAGCCCGAAGTTACGTATTCAAAGGAAATTCTCTATCTATCTCTGAGATTGAGATGTCTATTTCTCAAAGAGACCGACTCTGTCGAATTCCTTCTTTCTTTAAGAGAGGGAAGAAAAAGCTGACTTCCACGGCAGAAAGAGCAGCTTAACTAAGACTAGGAGATGCTAGTCTCCGAGAAAGCTAACAGCTAGAGGGAAGGATAACTGAAGACGATTATATGCATTTGTGGTGACAATAGGCCATAGACCCTCGAGAGGAAAAGCTAGCAGAGAGTCGAATTTATCCAACGAAAAAAAAAAAAAAATGATAAGCAGGCAGGCTAAAAGCGCTGTCCGTCTTTCTTCATGGTCTCAATAATACTAAGTATTGTACTGGCCGAATCCGTTTCGCAGCACGGAGTATACCTCAATCTCCGTTAGTTCAGTTTCGGCTTTGTCCCAAATTTACCACTCCTTCTGTGAGGCAAAACCTAAAATGCAATACAATATATTGAACCCCTTTAGCGCACCAGGGAGCAGCATATAAGAAACACACACTCCTTTAGGAATGAACAAGGAACGAGGAAAAAGAATGAAAGAGAAATGCATATAAGACACAAACGGGAAAAAAAGGAACGGAAAACAACTGGTAGTGCCAAGGTCTTTGGAGCACTATTTTTTTTGATAAATAGAGGAATTATTTACTTACATTTATAGTTGTTAGAAAACGCGATAGAACGTCGGAAAAAACTATTTAGGGCTTGACGCTCATTGCGATAAATTTACTTTTGAATAGGAACTCGCCCTTGGCGTGAGAACCCACCCGAGTTGGTAACCCTACACTTTCACCTACGATTTCTCCTTCGTTTTCTTCGCTTAGGCTTTCTTTGGGACCTCGCCTTTCTGGACCTAGCCTTAGAACAGGACCGAGTCTTCCTTTTTGAACCCGCGATAGGGATCGGCTTTCGAACCGAACTATTTAGCTGCTTTGCCTTCAGCTTTTGAACCTTAGACTTGAACCACTGGCACTGGCTCACTGCCTCGAACTAGCTCACAGGCTTGACTCTCCCTGCTACGTACGAGACAGGAGACGAGACTGGGCCGACTGCTTAGACGGGAACAAAAAGGGGAAATGACCGTTCCCGATTGCCTTTGATTCTCTTCTCTGAACTGCTCTTAGGCTAAGATTGAGTTGAATCCGCTTCTCTTCCGTCTTTCTCAGCTCGAGTTTCTGTTGCCGAAGCTGTCTTTCAGCCCTTCCTTTCATAGGATAGAGCAAAACCCGCGGTTACTTCGCTCAATGCGCCTTATTCCTTTGTTTGAATGCTTAAGCCTAGAAAGATCATTCGTTAAGCAGACGGGTAGAATATGATAAGAAAGTCAATAGGAATTGTCTCTACTCTATCACCTTAAGGTTAAGGTTCAAAAAATGAGACTGAAGAAATTAGGCATCTGTAGCAAAGTCAGTAGCAAAGGAAGCAGTCCTAAGAAGACAAATAGGCTCCGAAGAGCTTAAAGAGGAAAGTGAGGGTCCGGAGGAGGAGGACTCGTCTAAAGGAGTTGCAGCGCTTGATCGGACAGACCCTTTTCTCTGGCGGTTCATCCCCAACTTTGCAGGGCAAATCCAGCCTTTCGCCCTACTGCTCAAGACAACAGAGGATGAAGAGTTTGTTTAGGACGAGAGCCTTGTCCCAGTCTTGCAACGAATCAAGAATGACCTCTCTGAGGTGAGGCACCTGTTCTAATACCTCCTCGGCCCGGAGAACCGCTATGGCTATACATATCATCAGTCTCAAACGAGTCGTTGGGAGTCGCAGAAGAACAGAGATGGTAATGAACAAGCAATATTATTTGAGCAGGGTCCCGCAAGGACCGGATAAAATAACAATTCCCCGGTCGAAAAGATGTGCCTATGTCTGTACTTTGCTGCGGTCAAAGTGACTCTAATTTGCCAAGGCAGACTCATCGCTCGCACAACACAAGCTTAGCCGCCTTTCCCTTTCATTCTTCGGGTGGTCTGTGATCTTCCATGCACGGATTCAAAGCATAGAATCGAAAGAGGTTACCTTTCTGTACTGGTCTTAGATCTCTGCTCTGACTCTATTCCCTCCCAGCAACGCATTGGCTGGATGCCCGGGCGGAAGGACGCTTGAAGAGGCGAAAGGACCGACCCGGGAGCGCGGTTTCGTAACCAAGAACGGTGGGCGAGGTTCCGAAGGAAAGAGGTTGGGCTGGTTCAAAATCATCACCTCAGCGGGGATCGCTATGCCACTTAAATGTCTTTCTTTAATAAGTTCCTTGTCAAAGCCCAAGTGGGGCGTACTGCCCAAGAGCTTGCATCAGAAGATATGCTCGATAAGGACATCCGCTACCTAGGCAAAAAGAGCTGACAGCCCTTCTATCCCCCAAGGGGCGAAAACTCGTGATAGAAGGAAGCTCCCATACGGCTATAGCAAGAAAGTTTTTCACGTTCATCACAATGGGCTCAAAACCCCCATTTCCAATCGATGGTTTTGGAATTTTTTTGCTATATAGTTACTGAGAAACCTTCTTTCAATCGTATGCCTGTGCTTGAGACGGAAAGTCCCGAAGTTGCTTTCTTCTTAGGAGAATTATTCTTCCAAGTCGAGTGACTGGGACCCTACCGGAAAGGGCTTTTCCATATCAGATCAATAGTCTCAACCGAAAGCCCTCTTTGACCATGTCCAGGAGTGGGAAAATGATAATCTATTATCTTATTTGCCTTGGAGTTCACGAAAGACTAAAACATATGGTATTGACATAGAGAGCGCCCTGGATGTTGAACCACATTCAGAAGAGCGTGCCTGCTCACTCTTGTCGGATCCTTCTTCTCCAAAGAGACTCATTTATAGGGGAGCGTGGGCTCTCCACAAGGATTCTGGAGATCCGGAGAGAGGAAAGAAGATTATAGACTAGTCCAGAGAAAGAGTTCAGTCAAAATCAGTCTCCATCCATCACATCTATCGTCGGTTTCGATTGAGCAGCTAGGTATTGCACCTTCACGTTTCCGCCAGGCTCCCTCACTTCTTGTTCTACCCGGTCTAATCTAAGAAGATGTGCCAAAGAGCTTATTCGCTCCTTTTAGTCGCGCCTTCTTTCACAAACAACCTATCCGCTCTTCCTGGTGCTCTCACTTCCTTGCTTCGAGGATCAGGTCGAATAGTCGAAGAAGGAGACAGGGATGTGGATATCACGTATATTGATTAATCGGTGTCAGTTGCTTTAGCTGCTTCCTCTGGGCATCCACCCGCAAAGAGAAGAGCTGATTCTTCCCATCTATGAATCCAACCCCCCCCCGCTTATTCTTTAACAACCGAGTTTGTAATAGTTTCACCTTTCTTCTACTGCGGATTCTTCTTCAATTGCTATTAGTTCCGCGCCTGATCTACGTGTGCTAGGGTTTCCACTCACTCCCTTGTTTATGTGCAGCCTTTCTCTTATATACGATGCTATGTCCGAGAATAACAGATCAGACTTGCCTTTATGACTGTCTTGCTCTTGACATTGTTAATGTTTATTCTTGGCCTGCAGCCTCTTGGTAAAGAGGATAGGGCACTTTCTCTTCTCCCGTAGCTAATATCAGAGGAAGATTTCGAACTAGGGAGATGCATTATATATTCTTAAACTATAAAAAATTCCTAGCTTACTTGCCAAATCTTGTCCACCCGCAAAGGGAAGAGCTCCGAAAGTTTTCCTTCTTTCACAAGCCCATCTAAATCGAAACGCCTACTTGTTTAGGATCTCTCTGCTCTTGCGATGCCTATTCTTTTTTTGTGTAATTTCATTCTTGGGGGAATCAGAGGTCTCGGGCTATTCCCCTTTCTTTTTTGTCCGGCTCTTTTCTTTCAGAACCTCTCCAACCAGTCGAGCTTCCGTTGGTCGCCTGGGCAAAGGTTTCTCGATCAACTATCTTACTTGAGGTTCCGAAGGAAAGAACTTTTCTTTATATACACAATTCTAAAAAGGGAACTCACTTCGCTACCTTTCTCCGAGTTAATCCATTGGGGAATGGGGGCTTTTAACAGCGATTTATGCCAGCCCTGTTGAAAACTTTGAAAGACAGAATCTTAGTTCTAGGCCACAACAGCACCTGTTTATCCTGAATCTCTTTCCTCAGCTTGAGAGCCCCTTTCTACACAATCTCTTGCTGTCTTTTCCCGGTTTTGATCCTTTTCTAGCGTGTTTCGAGTCTCATGTTGAGTTTTTTCTTTCATGTGATACTTTGCCTTAAGAACTAGGGCTGAGCCCGTTCCTCGCTCAAGTTTTGTCTCTTTCCGCTGCCGGATAAGTTGGCTAACCGTGGCCCTACTCCTTTCCCGAACCAGCAACCCCTCTTTCTGCTGCTTGCCATTCCGAAGTCTCAGAATAAGGTTTGGGTTGAGTGAGAAGTCTCCTTCACTCTGACTTAAGCGCTAGGCTAGGCCTGATCTGTTCCCTTTTGTCTCTGCAAACCAAGCAAGGTTGCTTGGTACATTCTGAGTAGCCCAGCCCTCTCAAATTAAAAAAATAACCGCTTCTCATAAATCCTCCTTTCATGCCTCACCCCAAAGACATCCACACCTCTGTTAGGGGATTCTAATAGGACTGTTGTCTAGGAGTCACAACGATGTGGAACTTCTATTCTATATAGACGCTATTTCGCGCTGAGCGAGGCCTCTCCAACTTTTTCATTAGGGCGATCCCCTTTCTTTCAGAACCTCCCCCACTTCTTACCTACTTCAGTCTCTCTAAGATTCTATGAAATAGCATGAAGCAGAATCAACATCCTAATCAGACTGACCAAGAGCAATCGCAGCTGAGTCAACTCTATGCATTCTTGTGGAAAGCTAAAAGCTTGAGGAAGAGAAGACTTGTCTTCTCAACTTCAACTCGAGTTCGCCACAGAACCCATCTCTGGAACCGAAGCCAAGGCCCAAGTTCAACCTTCACCACGTGAACGCTACAAGCTAGTCTCATCCTTATGCCCTATCCTTTATATCTATATGTTGATTGATACCCTCAGGTTCATTCTCCCCTTTTAAGGACAGACTCGCTAGTGTCCCAGAGATTGACCGGTCACACTACTCACTGAATTTCCCTAATCTATGTATTCTTCCACAGGACTGAATCCATAGAAACCTTGGCTTAGTGCCATGCCATTACTGTAAGCGGCGGATGATTGGTATGCAGGATCGTTTTCACATTCATGTGAATCAATAGATTGGCTTGAGACAACTAGCCATTGTACCTGAGATTGCGATAAGTCCTTCTTTTTCCGTGAATCCTGGTCTGTTGCGGTTCCTCTTCCAGTGGGAGTTTTCTTAATTAAGTAACACATGCAGTTCCCCCGGTTCTTTCTCTAGCTCTCGGAGGGCTACTTTTGTGCTGATTATCTCTCTAAACTGGGTTGTGATTCAGCTTTGGATTACGAGGTGTTGAGGTCGCCACCGTCGGGTTTGTTGGCCTTGCTAAGGGCTGATGCTATGGGAACCACTTTCCCAAGGGGCTTTCATATTGATTAGTTCTTTGTGAATGTATTTTCTTTTTTAACCAACAAAAAAAAGAAAGAGCTTCGCTTCCACCCGAACCACCCTCATCGACGTGCTACCTCAAAGCAGGAGCTTTCTTCTCGATCTCATTCACACGTGAGAGTTTATCAAAATGGGTTTCGTGCTTTTCTTTTCGCTCTCCATTTGCTTTTGAAAAATTCCTAGCCTACGAAAAAATTGTGTTTATAAATATCTGCCATGTGAGACCCTACTCATAAGTATGAGTTAAGAGAGTCTATCATACGGTGTATCAAAATGTATTGGATGGATAGGGGTTCCCTTGTGTTAAAGATGGCTTTGGCTGTCTTGTTGTATTTCTTTCAGAACCTCTTACAAAGACTACCAAAAAGCGAAGGAGAGACAAGACCTGATCGTAGCTCTCCCAGAGCAGGGCGCTGAGGTTTATCCAAAGTGAAAAGACGCCTTGTTAGCTGAATCCCACTCTTCTATTCGAAGCACTTTCTCCTTCCCAAGATCGCCTGTGTTGGAGAACCCGACACATTCTTTCTCCAGTCTTTTCTGCACCGGCCCTCACCGCAGATGCGAGTAAGCAACTCAGCCTCGGATCCGGGAATTGGTGCGTCGACGACTTCAAAGCCAGCAAGGATAAATATCATCAGAGAGAGACCACAGCCGGCTCAGACAAGCTCTCAAAACTCTTTCTTTCAAACGCAAGAGCTCAAAAGCTAAAAGAGATGGAATTAAAAGAGTTAGAAGTTGCCATGAACGGTAGCTTATTCGCACACAATAAAAATGACACACTTTAGGGGGTTTAATTTAATAGGGGGTTTAATTTAATCGAATGACTCTTGCGAATTACTCTGCACTTTAATTGTATTCTGAGTTCCGTAGAGGTATAAGAGAAAGGACACTTGACGTCAAGAGAGATTGCATTTTTTCGAATGTGAGTTCTTTATACCATTTACGACTCAAGGGGCATGAGACCTATCACTGATACCTGGAACTATATTCATTCCCCACTCTGGTTAGGAAAGATTCTTTGACCACTGAGATGCCTGCCACCGCTAGCAAAGGAAAAGAAGCCTACCTGCACCGCTAATTCATGTATTCAGTGTAGTGCCGAATGATAACGAGATTAAACTCAGTGCCGTACTCAAAACCATTCACTCTTTGCAGTAGGTGAGGTCTTGAATCTTCCTCTCCGTTAACATTCAATCTTTCCTATGCCCTTAGAATAACCTTGCTAGCGAGGGTTTAAACCATTCACGAGAATGCCTTGCGTAAAAGATCTTGCGAAGCCGGGGCTATTATAGTAGGCCACGTCGCTAGTAGTAGTAGATGTCGCTCGAGCCCTCCCAGAATATGTAGTCGTCCCAACCGCTACTTTTTGACTCATAAATGCGAATATCTGAATGGCATTACAGTAAGTAGTCGTGAAAGAAAAAGAATAGATCTCGAGAGCTTTGGGAGCCCGGAGAATAGATGGTTGAGCTTCTAAGTTCAGCGAATAGGTGTTTTCATAAGGATCTAGTAGTAGTAGAGTAGTAGTTATCCCTTTGATGTCCCTGTGCCGAGAGCTCACTACTGATTCAATCCCAGGCTTCTATCGAGTAAAGGAAAAGACAAGATCCACTCTCCTTCTTTGATCATTCTAAATAAAGGCTGGCTTTTCCTCTCTCCTAAAAAGGCAGTGCTTCACCTCCTCTTCTCTCCTTTGATCCATTCTAAAAGCAGGGCTTTGTGCTTCTCCTTCATTCATGCCATTACCAGGTGCTTCTTTTGCAACGATTAGGGGCAGGCGGTCGTCAATCATTCATGTCATCGGAGTACCGGAGCTGCGGACCGCTACATTATAACATGAGACCCTTAGCTAAGTAGATCAGTTCAAGAGATCCCTTAACAGTAGATCAGCGAAAGCAAGCATGAGTCTCTGCCACGGCTACATTAACATTAGACCCTTTGTTTGGCTACATTAGAATTAGACCCATTGTTAAGTAGATCAGTTCAAGATGAGTCTCTGCCTAGGTCAGTCTGAGCCCCTTCCATGCCGACTCCGCTGAATTCAAAGGTTCGCGGGGGCAGTGATCGGGGAATCGATCGTCAATTCTTTCACCCCACAGTGAATCGTTCGTCAAATTCTTTCTTTCAATTACTCACGCGGGACGCTCCGTAGGTTCCTTCAAAACATTCTTACGGAGCGGTAGGAGGGGTAGGCTCGAGTAGACCAGCTCGGGGGAATTCTATGCGGACCGCCCAAGCAGTGAGTTCCATTCACGAAAAGACTATCTATCATACTAGCGAGTGGGCCAAGTGAACTTAAAGACTATTACATATATGCAAATAAAGACCGAGCCCCTATTTGCTTGCGGAATGCGGCCCCAGAGATGATCTGAACGGCCAAGCGGAAGTCCCCAAACAAGCGAGCGTGGACTGCCCTGCCCCTACTTGCGAAGCTTTGTGCGGCAGCAGCTGTTCTTTCTCCGGATCACGAAAAGACTATATCAATTAGATGGACAGATCAGTAAAGGACAGCAACTACTTCTTTCAGTAAAGGACAGCAACCACTTCTTTCTAAAGATGGACAGCTACTACTTCTTTCAATATAATTTCAATATAAGAAGAAGGACTGATCAGTATCTGCTGGGGTGGAGTAATGGCAGATGGACTGGACAATTGATGTCATCACTTTTCTCTTAGCTCATCCATCTCCAATAATAGTGCCCAAGAACTGCAGACAGTAGGAGCCGTCCAGGAATCATTCTCAAGGTGCGGAGCGACTCTCGGGGGATCAGCCTCGACCGCACCCCTCAGTCCCGTCAAAGGTGGAGTCAAAGCAAAGGTGCGTAGCGTCAGAGTGAAAGGGAAGGAACTGAAAGTGGGAATTGATTAAACTAAAAAAAGAGAGCGGAAACCTCTACGGGTCATAGGCCGGCTACGGAGCTTGTAGGCTAAATTGGTTGGGAAAGACCTCTGGGCAAACTCTCATAAGCGCTAGCCCAAACGCTCAATCGGAAGACCCGGACCAAGGACCTAGAATGAGCCCCTACCTCCTTAAGAGATGGAGCGTCAATGATGCACTTTGCCTCCCGAGCCGTCCCCTTGATAGCGAGTGCCATTGGTATAGAAGTAGAGTAAACCACACTGATTTCGATCTTTGCTTCAGCCATATCTCAACAGTTGGATACCATACCAATAGCTAGGAGTCGGGCCTCTTATAAGTCCTTGGTGGCCCGCGCAGAGAGTATATTCAAAAATGGATGCTGGGAGGATTCTTGCAATGGAGAAGTCTCAGGCTCATAAGCGGTAGGTCTACTACTATTAGTGAAAGATGAAAGGGAGGCGGCCGACAGTGAACTACTCCAGCAGAAGCGAAATTGATTCTACCTATTTGCAGAGACTCGAGGTCGGTGCCAGAGATCATCTTAGGCCAGGGGTGAGGTATAGCAAGCAAGAAGATGGTTCGGGTGAGCTATAGCCGGGCGCCCACTCATCCGTCCTTTCCTTTCAAAGAGTCTTGCTGTGAGGATTTGAGCTCATTTATGAGTGACACGCTCAAGCTATAGATAGGAGTCAACTTCGTTATCATAAGGTGCATCATATGAGAATAATAAGGCGTATCATACAATAAGAAGATGTATCATATAGTAATATTGGCTAGTTATCGGGTGTGAATTGAGGATTTGAGCTCATTCAAACTTGTACTTGGTTGGGTTGGACCGTTGGTTCGATCCCAACTCGTGACAATCTCTCACTTCCGAAGAGGATCCTTGGGTATGGCTTGATTCGGCAAAGGGGTTCCCATCAATCTGCTTATGATTGGCTTCTCAAGAGAGAGTACGGGCCTTAAGAGGGTAGGGTAGTCTGATCCCCAAACAACGAAAAAGCATTTAGTTTGGCTGAGATTATGGTAACAGTAGTTGACTCAGACTCTGAGGTTCCAGCATGGGATGTGTCCTTCAACCATTTGTGAGCGGTGTGGACCAGCCTGAATAACCTTTCTAATCCCTTTCTTTAAGCATACCTTGAATATCTATACTAAGCTAAGCACTTTCTTCTCTTACTAAATTAATAGTGATCCATTCTATTATAGAAGAGATCACTATTGCATAAGAGGATCAAGTGCGCTTTTTCCGGTGATAGCTCTGTTACAAAAGGGGCTTCAAACATGCGCTTGTACTTTGGGTCAGCTCACCTGCAGTCGTCTTTCCATTCCTGCACGGACTGGCGACGATGCGCTTCTTCCAATAAAGCCTTCCCAGGGCTGCATTAGACTGGTTTACCAACCGCCGAATCCATTCCAACATTCGCTGAGTTGGCTTGTGGTCTTGCTATGGCTCTGGCGCCGAAAGGACCCCCCTGTTTTATAGAGAAAGAGGACTGTAAATTCAATCAACAGCTATTAACAGCAACAGCTGATATGCGAACATATGCCTTGGATACGCGTCTTTCACTTTAAACTATGCGAGAGGTACGCGAACTAGCGGAGGGCTTCTTCCTTTAATAAAAAAGAGCATTGGGGATTTCTAGCTCAACGAATATAGATTGTTCGTGAACACATTCTGACCATCAAAGTCTTGGGGGAGTAAGAAGAAGATTGGTCTATGCCTGAAGACAATGGTCTCACCTTTCCCTCTTTGAACTAATCCTCCGAAAGTAGTGCGAATCCTCTTCCCGTGATTCCAATGATGACTACTGCCCCTCCTTTTTTAGCAGGTACTTCGCTTCGACATCTAGAGCCCCATCTCTATCTGCTTTGGACAGTTCTTTCTCGTCTCCCCTGGAATGGCCAAACCTCCGCAGCAGCCGTCCTCACCGGATCCTCCAACTTATTGTGCCTAGGCTACAGCTCATGCCAAAGAAGGACCTACTGAGGTAGCCAACCAAGGAAAATCAAGCGATAAAACTACAAAGAAAGAGGACAAGGGACGTAAGGGCTCGAAATTGGAAGTTATTGTAAGTTTAAGTTGATGAGCTCGGTTAAGATTGACTCGACTTCTAATCATTGCAATTTAGGGCTCGACTTTTTTCAAGTTGAACGTAAGCACTCGACTTTCAAAGTTGAAAATAAGCACTCGACCTAAACACTTAATAATATAGTATAAGTCCTTCCCCCTCACTTTAAAGCGAGCCCTCATTATCATTTCGGCCCTTGCTTCTTTCGACCCCACCCAACGCTTGTGGAAAACCTTACAAGTCGCCCCATCAGCGAGAAGGAATTCATTCCCGTTCTCTTGCTTATGTATGGCGCACATGCTTGAGCGTCTCAATCATCTTTGGCTACGAGCACTACAATCGAGCTGCTTTTCTCCGGATTTGCCTTAGACTACGGGTCAGAAAAGAAAAGAACTCCGCCAACCAGAATAGCTGAACCAATAAAGGCGAAGACTAAACTGCCTACTGTCTCTAAGAAGCATATACATAACTTAAGTGAATTTTATCAGGACGAAAAGTGAAAGCGGTAAACCCTGGGAACTGAAAGCACATCTTATTGAGGCTGAACCGTCAATTGTAGCGATCGCCAGAAAGGGGTCTAAGGAATCTGGACAAGATACTGGCAGCGGACTAAATCAGGAACGACAGACCCCTAAAGATGAAGGAATTGAAGGAGACCCCTTCCACACATTCAAAACATTCCGGCACCGTCTCCAGTCCTATTTACCAGATATCCTACCCGCTCTTCTACCCTGTCTATGTATCGGATGCACTCTTTATTAGGGTTCTTCACAAGTAGCTGCACTTCCTGATTCTGGCGGAGGGAAGGAAAGAGTTGAGACTGATTGAAAGACTATAGGAAGTTATAAGGAGTTACATTCACACTAGTAGCCGAGGCAGTTTCCGAGGTAACGGGAGATGGAACAAGGGTTCAAAACGAGTTGGATTCGGCCTCTAGTAAGATGAACAGGAGCGGTTTGGGATTCTTTGTAGGAACTCTCGTTTTAGCAATAGCGTTGACGACAGCGTGAGCTAAGGGATGTGGCTGACTATTGTATTGGTTAATTTCTGATGTTAAGCATCCCACTCTCGTTCCTCACTCTTATTATTCTTTCTCCACATTCATATTCTCACTATCATTATGTTCTCTCTCTTTTCCAAACTAACTTCACGAACTCCTTTGGTAAGGAACTTCCCCACTACTGGAGATTTTTAAACTCGTAGTCAGAACTCCAATCTGAATATTCATACTCCTTTAAGACCACCAGTATGGGTTCAAGTAAGATGTCGGCGAGAAAGAGAAGGGCAGAGCCTCGCCTTGCAGTAGGAAGGAAAGTACCCCAGACACAGGTGAGAACTTTCCTATATTTTAAATCCACGTCGCCCCCGTCGTCACGTCTACCCGTCGTAACGTCGCACGTCGTTTCCACTCGTACCTTGGCTTTTTACTCATCTCGGGGGCATAAGATCAGGCTATAAAAAGAAGTCAGGAGCAGCTTTAGCATTGATGCGCGGGCCGGTCTTCTATACTCTCTCTTTGAGACCGAATCTTTCTCATTCACTTCCAGGCCCAAGGCGAAAAAGAAAGAGACCAGGCTCAGGGCAAAAGGCATAATAGATCGACTCCTCCTACCTTTTCTAGTGTATTTCCCCTGCAGTTGAAGCTCTTCTCTTAATAGGTCTTGGTTTAGTAAGGGCATTCTCTTTCTGAAAGAACTTCGAGTGAAGAAGAAGAAGCTCATGACACTGTCGGCATGGCATGTCGGAATAACTACTCTTTTCTCTTTCGACTCTCATTTTGATTACCCAAAGGAAGCTACTCTGGTGCGAACGAATAGGAATCGAATGAATCAAAAATGGACGCATAGCCGATGCTGTCGGAATTCCTAGTCGAGGGTAAGGGCCCTGCTAAAGAACGAGAACCGATCCACGAATATCCAATTCCTACTATGCGGTAATAGAGGAGGTTTTCCCTTCCCTGAAAGTGTCAAAGGGGCGTCAAGGCTTTCTTATTTAACTCGTAGGCGAGTGAATTGACCCGAGGGGGGTCTATGGTCTCTATCGCCGAAAGGATAAATAGACCCACGGGGCGGGACGAACTTACTTAAGTATTTTCGAGCAAGAGTCATTCGATTAAATTCGAGCGATAGCGACGTGGACAAAGAGAGCCGTTCGTGGTGTGGAAAAGCAGACCAAAAAAAACATCATATTGTGATCGTTGAAAGCTTCAAAGACTCGACAAGGTCTAGAGCGAGCCGTGTAGCCGGTGTGAAGTGGTGTCAAGCTGCACGGACGAGGAAGAGGAATACACCAATTCTTAAATGCCAGCTAAGAAAGCGTTGAACCAAACGAGGAAGTACGCTTAACCAAATTGTAAAACCGACTCTTCACTTTAAGTGGTTGGTCGCCCACCAGCTCGTCCCGCGGCTATTATTGGAACCGGAATAAAAGGTTGATCTAGTACGGGGGCTCAAAGTGTCCTAGCCAGGGGGCACAACCAATAGAGCCTGATAAATTAAGTAGGGATGGAACACGGTAGTCCGACACAAGACCCTATTCTGCCGAGTTCCAGGAGTGAGCACGAAAGAAAAATCACAGATAGGAGGCTCACACTTAAAACCTGATGCTAAAGGGGGAATGGCGGCACCGGAAAAGATCCTCGGAATAGTAGTACGGTAGTACGTAAGTTCGCGAATAATAGGAGTCCGTGGGTGTTGCCCAGATGAGAATAATACCGGTAAGGAACAGAGGCCCAATTGAAAGGAGCCCAACCCAAACATAAAGAATCTCAGGCTGGGAAACAACAGGTCGGTTGAAATCCGACAGCTAGGCCCGAGCGGCCGATGGGTACACCTCTGACTAAGGATAAAGAAGATCGAATCCCCTTAAGTGTATGTGAATAAAGACCCATGGGTGTGGCAGAAAGAATGACGAAGGGAAGGATAAACTGAAATCCGACAGCGACGTGGAGAGGCGTGGAGGAAGCTTAAAAAAGGACCCAAGAGTCACAGGTGAGGGCGTATCCGTTGAACTACTACAAGAACCCTACATCGGGGAAGGGCAGAAATAGTTAGCAGCGGGCTCTATTCGGAGCGAGTAACACCAGGGGAAGTAACGACAGCCAGACATGGAATAGTCGCGGTGTCCGTCGCGAAACTCACAACTCTACAGAGGAGTTCAATGTCAAACTGGTGGAGGAAAGCTTGGAGCTGGTTTTTGGCACGACACAAGAAAGCAACGATTGAACCGGGCTACCCAATGATTACCGATTGGTAGGTATAGGGCTCTACCAGGGATAAGACCGCCCTGGGCACATGCCCGGTCAGCCTGCAGGACGTACTGGGGAGAGAGGCCACGCGACATCGACCTTCCTTCACCTCCGGATATACTAAAGAGAAACAATTTGTATGGAGCTTAAAGAAGCAGCCAAGGGAATTTATTAATAATAATATTTATATGTGCCTTTCCCGCCGAGTACGATGAAGGAGTCGGAGACTGATCTGGAATGCGAACTACACTTAGCTAAGTTCTCTATACTATACGGATCTGGTACTTAAGTTCATCTACTTTCTTTTTCAAATAGAATGGAAGTGGCCCAGAGGGAAAGAGAAGGAGGTACGGACGCCTGAGAGTCTTCATGTCCGCTTGGCTCCACGGAAAAAACCTATTACTAGAGATAGAGATAGAAAAGTAACTCGCCAGCTCCGAGTGATGGAGAATGATCATAGCGCCTATTACTAGTGCAAGTGAAAGGTCTCAAGCCTATGTGAGCTCGCCTCAGTTCATTATGAGGCACCGCCTACTCCCATGCCTGTGTCGCAGACGATTCGTGGGCTAGTTCTTTCTTCCTTAAAGCATAGGTGCGAGCCGGGCCTGCTACTTACAGAGATGAAGCAGGGAGTAGGAGCAATCGCAAGACGTAGCAGAAAAGACCCTAAAAAAGAGTGATAGCGCAAGGGGAGTCTTCTGAGCCCTTCCTTTGTGGGGTTCAGCTTTGTGGTATTGACTTGAGTACTGAGGACAATGGAAAAAGACAGAAAGCTAAGAGCATAAGCAGAACGCTCCTATAATACCAAACTGCCTGCCGCTTCGGTGAATGATTCTTTTGTGTTTGGCCCGTTATCATAGGAAAAGGATCAAGTGTATGATTCAAGGACGGGTTCTTTTAGCAAGGCCGGGCACTGACTTCCATTGTTGAGTAATCCCACAAGAAAGGTACTTGATGGGCTCTGTTGCAGGGAAAAGAAGCCACTACATCATACTCGGGATCGGCAGATCTATATTATTGGTTGATGAACTCGTGCTCCCATCTCCTCTTATCTACATCACTATGCCTTAAGAATAACCTCTTTCTCAATCTCCAAATGAGGCACAAAACTAGTAAGTGCATTTTATTATCAAACCCGGTACGCCTTCAAGCCAGTCCCCCCGCTTTCCATACTATGGGAAGATCTTGCTCGCAGGAGGAAATATCTGAGGAGTTCTAGGGAAATGAAACGATGTGCCCAGCAATAAAAGGTATGCTTATCCCTTTATTCTTCTGGATTCTATTCTAGAGATAAGGAATTGAAGACCGATAAGCACTTCTAGCTATTCTTCTTCTACTTTTCCAGCTCTCATCTTGACCTTATGAACCTCCAGCCTGAACTGGAAGACCAGGCTACCTACGTCAGGCAACCTACTACCGGGTCTGGAGGAAGATCCTCTTCAGTAGCCGCCTCGGGGACTCCTTCTAGAGAGTTTGATCTCGTACTTATAGTTAGAAGGAGGATTTTCCCCTTGATTCCACGCTTCTGCCTTATGACTGGGCAAGGGAAGAGTGCCTACCTAGCTAGCCTGAAGAGTGAGATGAAGCTCTTTAGTGCGATAGTTGCTTCCCCACCCTCATAATAGGAAGAATGTCCAGAGTGACCCTAGTAGATGTCTCAGCTACAGTCCTATATCTTCTTTGAAGAAAGCAGAGTAGTCTCCCGGATGGACTCCCTTCAGCCCATGAACTCAAGCAAATGACTCTACCCTGTCTGAGAAGCTCTTTCTACCTTCTTTCCGGACAGTCGGAATCAAAGTCTTGCCCTTGCCTGGTAGAGTCAAGGTGCGATAAAACGACGCTGACGCGCTCTCGAGAATCGTCAGAAAGAACTACTGCTCTCGTACGAGGCGGGCCTCTTCCCTTGAAAGGTTGGTGAAACTTGAAAGTCGTTTCACTCGTCCCTCTCCCTATTGGTCGAGCCCAACAACTTACTTAACGTGGTCGTCCCTTTGCTTTTCACCTTGATCGGATCAGGTTATCGGGGGAATCTCCAAGTTCAGGTTATAGATACACGTACGATCCCTGACCCTTCATTCAAGTCAGAAGGATGTGTGGGGAGAAAGTCTACAAGTCAAGTTCAGCCCCTCCTCGATCGGATAAGTTCCTCGCCGCCGCTGACCCATTCCTGCTTTTTTTTGAGCCCACCCAATCCAGGATGGAATAAGGTTCTTAGCCCGATTCCTGTCTGGGGTTGAATTCCTTGCTTAGATCCGCTTCTTTCATTTCCAGTAGTCCTTAGTAGTAAGGAGTGCGCGCAAGGCAGTGAGCAAGAGAGAGAGGCTACGCTATACCTTCCTTTGCTCCATACTAATCAAAGTAGAAGGGAAGAGCTCGGGTTTATCACACAGGATGGACCATAGAAAGAAAGACATCGAAGACTCACAAAAGGGGAAGTGAGACGAGAAGTGACTTGGACAGAAGTTACTTAGATATAAGCTCGGACCAATCTTATTAGTAAGCGATCGAAGACTACTTTCGGTTCTTCTCTTCATAAAGGAAAGATTCCTAGAAATTATCCTTCTCCCCTAGCAGATAGGTGCCCGGCATCAGACCTAGCGGGAACTAGCCCGGGGAATAAGCCAGCAGTTCGGAGCGTCAGAAGGTGCTGAGAGACTTATTGAGGCCCTTCCCCTTCAATTCTCCCAGTCCGACTAGCATGAGCAAGTGGCATGTTCTTTAGCTGGATTTAGCTTCAAGGGGGGGGGCTAGCACTGATACACAATTGGAGGCGAGTCTTTTCTTTATATTTATAGAACTGAATCTAGAGTCTTTTATTTATAGAACTGAATCTCTCATAAGGAAAGGAGGCCCCGGGTGAACCAGATCCGCGAGAGCGCTACGCTTTCTGTCTTGGATTCTGTTCCCAAGTCCGAGCTATAGTAAAGAAGGCCCTCGAACTATTCTTTTCGGCACGCGTACAGGAGAGGCGACTACCTTTCCCTCAGCTGAAAAATCCTACAATCCCAGCTCTTACGGATGAGGATGTGACCTCTAGTAAGCAACTCTTTATAATTCATGCACGCTCTTGCCCCGCTGTCTTTTCTTATAGATAAGAGAGAGATATGGATCTGCCGAGCCGAGTCCTAATGAGGAGTAGGCCTACCTATACCCTACAGAAAGATCAGCCTTCTATCACGTATAACTCGTAAGGGTGTGCTATTCCATGCTCGCGGGAGATCCGGATCGCATTAAGCAATGCCCATGTCCTATACTTTCTTTTGCGTCACTGTCGTTCGCTCCTTCAACCATGGAAAGCTCTTTCCTACCCGGCCGAGACTTATGAATTGGCTCACGAACTCTACCATGAACTCGCAGCTAGAGGAATAAGGGAGAGATTGAGTCTTCCTTCAACAGTCGGAGAAGGTAGCCGACTCCTTTCCTTGATGTTAGAAAGCCCTCTGAGTTGCCTTTCTTACTAGTAGTGAATAGTCATAAGAGACAGGAGGACGGCTCTTTGAGTAGGCGTGGCACGGGATTCTGTCCCGGAATGTATCAGGCTTGGTCGGCCCCCGGGAGGGCTCTGGGCGTCTGGCTTCAAGAGCTTTTCAACAAAGAGGTGAGCCGCTAGTAAGAGGGCAGGGGCCGCAGATGAGAGTGAGACGCTCGAACCAATACGTAGAGAGTAGAACTCCTTATGGCTCTAGTTGCGCCTTATCTTTCTTATCGTATAGAAAAAACATACCTTAGAGAACACTTATTCAATTGACGCTGAGCCAGCTCCTTCTTCTTCTACTGAGCCAGCACAGGAACTAGACTCTTCTACCCATTAGATTATGCAAATCCTACAGTAGGCACTTCAAACTGATAGTTGCTAGAATGAGAGGTCTTAACCGACTCCGTGATTAAATAACTTCTCAATCGTTGTAAGAAAGGCAGTAGAAACTACTCAGTAGGGGGCGCTATCAACTAAGAAGGCACCACTAGGAGCTCAGTGTATCAAGGGGCAAGGCAAGCTAGAAAAGATACGATAAGGCTTCTCAGAAAAAGACGCTTTATTTGTGCATCCGTATCCGCAGGGCCGGGTGGCTTTTTATTAAAAGGTGTCGGCGGTTGGGCACCGCTTCACTCTCTCCCTCGCGTGCCGAATCTTGATTGTCCGGGCGAGCAAGCTCTATCCAGATCTGACTAGCCACTATATCCAAAAGCATTGAGACGGGGTCGAGTTCCTCTTTCTGTTCAGATCCCAGCTCCTAGTTAAATGAACTGAGACCTCTTCAGCCAAAGATAAGCGTTCGGTCGGGGAATTTAATGGAAAAACTAAACAAATAACTTCTCTACTTCTCTTCTTTCTTTTTGAATGAAAGTAACGATCGGCGATAGGACCATTGATCTGGAAAGCGCTGAGTCCAGCTCCTGACAAGGCCTGATGCCCCGTTCATTTGTCCGAACATTTCCACCTCGAATCAGTGCGTGGATTTAGATTGAATTTTCTTTCGCCTCGCATCCAAATGATCAGAAAGCAGTGACTGGTCTTCCGCAAAGAGCTCTAATGCCGACAAGATTTCGATAGGAACTAGCCTAGCATTCTACGCATCTGAGACTATATCTTCCTTGTCCGATGAATTAGCACCCGCTCCGCTGGGGATTCCTTCAAAAGAGAGACTCTTCTTTGGGCTTATTGCCCTGAGAGTCTCAGTCCCGAGGCTCATTCCTGATCAATGTCCAATCATTACTACAAGAGGCATTCGATTCCGACGGACACTGAGCCTATCCCTTCCATTCACTCCCTCTTATTGCAAAGAGACCTATATAGAACAATCTTATCATTAGAGAATGCTGATTCATGTGCCGCTACTTCTTCTTCAATTGCGGAAGGGTCTGACACTCTATATTCCGAAAGTAAGGTCCGTGCCTTCTTCTCAAGCATCAAGATCAAAGAGCTCCAAAGCCCTTACAGTAAGGGGTCGATGTCCATTCAAAAGAGGAGAGGAAGATAGGCGCTGACTAAGACCGGATTCTCCACATCATGCAGTTGCAGAATTAGAACACTATCAGATTCATTCTTCCTAAGAGCAGGGGATTCCACAAGCCTCGTCCATACTACATTTGAGGTCCCCTTCCTCCTCCTTTCTTTTAATCCAAAGTGAGTCCTTCCTCTGCTATGTGTGAGTTGAGATAAGAACTGAAAGAAAAGGAGGCGCCGGGGCACCTGACACTTATGCGACTCAGAACGGGGAGTCTTGCGAGGGATGGATCGGCATAGGAGGCCGGGCAGTCTCTTGTTGGGGGAGCAGGGTCCACTGGTCTTGATGCCTTTGAGGTGTGCGAGGCAGTATAGGTTGGCTTTCCTCCGAGTATGGGTCATAGGGCTCTTGAAGTGTTCGGACTAGTCAGAAAGAAGGTCGTGTTCAGTTGCCAGCTAGAGAAGGAAGCCCATACGATCGGTATAATGCCCCGGACGGTAGAAAGGAATGTGTGTATTACAAGCTTGATAGGTAGTTTCATTCTCGGCTACACTTTATGTCAGGTTCTCAAGAGGAGGTTCTACGAACGAACTCCGCAGAAAGACTAGAAGAAGCGGGTGCACGGAGAAAGGAAGAAAGAGAAGAGATGAGAGTGATAGTAATAGGAATCGCTTACGAGAGACATTATGATCACTCTCATACTATCTCGCTGGCACCAAGAATTGACAGAAAGAAGTGAGAAGTTAGCGCACACGAGAGATTCTCACTCGCATTCTTAATTCTTTATTAAAAGATAGAAGAGTGATAGAAAGGAGTGTAGGGGACTCAATCTATAGTGGGAGACTCCTTAGCCACCCTTGGAGCATCTGCCTATGGACCAATGAAGCGGCCTCTCAGAAAAAGACCCGAAGAAGGTGCGAACAACGTGACGCAAAGGGAGCGAAAGAGAGAAAGCCAACTATGAGCTGCAGAAGACCAGACCAAGTTGATAGGCCCTAACCAAAGAGAGCAGATGATGCCATTCGACTCATAGCAGTTGGAGCGAAGACAGCGCAGTGATGAGAAGGGAAGCGAAGTCGGAGCAAACTTGACTCCGAGCGAAGATGCGGAGCGACAAATAAGGACTCCGACCCGACTTAGCCCCGGGAACGTGAAGGAGCTCGACCGAATCAAGGGTAGGGAGACGAGATAAGATAGCCACTCTGGACTTGATTCTTCAATAGAGAGCAAGGCTTTTCTTACTTTCTCACGTCGTTATCACTCTAATATTATAGCTCTCATTCGCTCCTTATTAGTTCTAGCTGAGAGTCCTGAGTTCGTTTGAGCCCCGAACGAAAGCTAATAATGAAATCCCGGCTTCGCAAGATCAGCCCATTGTAGGCATGATGAGTTGACCAGGACTCATTAATAATGATCATTCGAGAGTTCTAGGCGCAGACGAAAGCATAGCATACTACTTATATAATTGAAGTTTAATCACGGTTAGGTACATACTTTAAACATAAACAACAGCACTCTTGGAATGAACTCACTCTTTATCTGTTAATGGAATCTCTTTCAACAGGTGCGAGTATAAATTCCTAATCCGGAGCACCGTTCAAAGTGTCTCTCGCTTCCGTTAGACTTGCGTTTATTGTGTTAAGCATATAGCTAGCGTTCCTTCTTCGCGAGCCGGACCGCTCATAAAGAAAGGTTGTGTGAGCAGGAGTGGAGATCTTGTCTCTGTCTTCATCATTCTTTACTTCAAGAGTGGAGTGTAGGTAATTGAGTAATTGACCCTGCCCCTACGAATCAGCCCTAGTCTCAGGCTGAAGTCGGCAAGCAAGCAAGCGGGCAAATCTTGTCCGGGGAGAGAAGGAAAGTGAATCACAGGTGTCACTACGTAGCTGTCGTCCGTGAGATGGGATCGTTCATGCGCGCAACACGGATCAGAGGTTTGGCATGGGGCCTGCTACCGCCTCACCGCACCGGGACGGAGAAGAGTTTAGTTGATTCTCCGACGACGAAGACTTGCAAGTGCCTGTGCGTGCCTTGGCGCTGACCCGTTGACCAAGAATCGGACCCTGGCGAATGCCTCCACATTGCTAGTCTTATCCCGGTGCTATTGTGATTGGGATGGGACTCTGAGCTGGCCTCTCTTCCCGTGCTACGTCGTTGAACTGCTGAGCACCTCGTCCCAAGGGATAGCGGTCTAGTAGGTAGTTCTGGATTGGGCTTGACGTCTACTAAGGCATCGAAGATCTGTCCCTTCCGCGAAGAATGAGTGAACCTTCCTTCTCTGTTGGATTTGAGTCCAGACGCCCTCATTTCCTCTCCACTCTCTCTATTAAGATAAGAGAAGATGCGAGAAAGCCGACAGGACGAACTCAGAAAGCATAGCACTGCGAAGAGTACTTGATATGACCTCGTCAGTAGCAACTAAAAGAGGAGACTACGAACGAGTAGTACTGTAGGCGCGGAAGCCTGTCTGACCCTGTCTAGTTGGTCCGTCGCGTAGTGCTGGACTTGGGGCGTACTGATATGGATATGGTATGGTAGTTAAGTTCATCGTTTCACTCGTACCGAAGTGGGCAAGCCTTCCGCATATGTATAATGAGAAAGAATATATGGCTGATCTCTCTTATGAATTAATGAGACGTTCGAGCCCGGGCGGAGGACATCTCTTGGTCTCTTCCTCTCCCCGGGGTACCATACGAAAGGGCTCAGGCTGGTTGGGATCTCTAGCAGCAGGTTAGCAAGTCCCCCTACAAAGAAGGGCAAAAGACAAGGTGCGGAGCGGTGAAAGGACTACAAGGAGCGGCAACTTCACAGTAGAATTAGCGCGGGAGGGGAGGCTTCGGTTAGTCTGGACTCCGGCATGAGTTCGATCGCAAGCTCCTTTCTTGGCTCTAGCTCCGTCCCTTTCATGTGATCCGAGAAATGTTTGTTCTCTTGGATGCGATATTAGGAGCAAGCGATAGCGTCGCAGAGACATCATCCACTGTCTCTATCGAGGGAGAAAGTGCCCGCCAGGAAAGGAAAGGAATAGGAAGAGTTCTCCTCCCTAAGTCAGTCATCATTGGAAGAAGACCAGAAGAATGGGTCCTTCCATCAATAGGAGAGAGCCTGCTCCGCTAATCGAAATAGGAATAGGCCCTTCTCCGATAATAGAAATAGGACCGCTGATCGACCTACCAGAAAGAATCCACCTGACTTGGTGTCCTGCCCAGGACAGTGTGGGTGCCGACTCTTAGCTCTCTCGTGCTGGGCCTTCACCGCTCACTGCATTCGCCACTCTGCTCTGTACTTTCTACTATCTTTCTATAGGATAGGATCTACTTCTGTAGCGCTCTCAGCTCATGGTCTAAGTGCTCTTTGGCTCCGCATCTTCGCTCCTTCGCACACCCGAGACATATAATTCAGTAGTGTGAGCTGGGGAGGGCTAGATCTGCCCGAAAGGATCGAATCCCGGAGCCTCTAATCCATCATAGATTGTCTCGTCTCGTCCTACCTTCCAAGAGTGAGCAATGGTGGCAACTACCTCTTGAGAATAGAGACGCTCTCTCCAATCAGATCCTCTGATCAGTTAGCGAGTGAAGTTAAGGGACGGAGGGGGGCGGTATAGCATTGGATTCATGGGGTGGGCTAATGTGGCTTGTGCGGATCCCATCGATGCATCAAATCACGGAATGGAAGGGAAGTGTGCCCATCGCGGGACTACTTTGATTTTTATAGATATAATAGAGAGAGCAGACCTCCGCTGGACTACGAATATCGACCAATGAAGCAAGATAGGGACTGAAGAATCAGACGAAGAGAAACCATTGGAGCTCTGCGTCATGTAATTCGCTCCTAAAGAAAACCGAAGTGAAAACCGGCTCCGACCTTCGATTACTTGATTTGATCACTTGAAAGCAGATCGTTAAAACACCCACTACTTACTAAGGTAGCTTACCCTAGCAGTCGGAAAGCAACAGTAACCACTACAGTTCGCATACAATTGAACTCATCCCACCATCCCACGGGACGCAGTGAGGGCAGACCATTCGACTGACCACCAGACAGAGCTCAATAGTCAGCAATAGGGATAAGGAAGGGATGGAGCCAATGAAGACCAATGAACTGGAGGCCCATTCGTTCAGCAGGGGATTAGCTCGGCTTCAATCAAGAATGCCTACAGGATTTAGATTCTATATTTAATATCATTCGTAAGGTTCATCTTTCGGACGAAAGGAAGGGGGGGCAAGATTAGTGATATAGCCGGACCATTCATTAACTATTGTATGCTCTTTCCTTTTTCGTTCCTTTAAAGTGACGGGCCCCGCGCGGGTGAGCCCACTTCTTGTACTAGCTTTAACTCTCCACCACTTTGTACTACAACTTTGACTCTCTCAATAGAAAAATAAACTCCATTTGAGAATGGGGGGGACACAGCGGTTTAAATAGTTCTAATGGGATTTGAACCGGTGATCTTGACTTGACTTAACTTTCTTGATTTTCAACAAATGGCAGCACGAAATTAATTTAAGATTCTTCGGCATTCAATAGTATTTGGCATTATCTAAAAGGGAGGATGTGCTGCGTTACGGTACGGGAATGCGGCTGCCGTTGGGGGAAGGAGCGATTTAAGTGTACTCGATTCACTGCGCTCCAGTTCCAAAGACTAGAAATAGTCAGTCGAAGTGAACGTTCCAAAAAATAGTCAGTCGAAGTGAACGTTCCATTGGGTTGGGAGGGCGATTGGAACGCATTGAGCTATTCCACGGGAGCGCTTGGATTAAGCTGTTAGGAGCTCTGCGTCATGTAATTCGCTCCAGTTCCGCAGAAGGAATCAATCTCTACCGCTACCGGCCCATCATAGTCTGTAGTACCGACAGAATACGTACCGTACTTCCGCGAGGGCTATAGTTCATTAAGGAAGTCTAAGTAGGAAGGCTTCAAGGAGCTCACCTTTCAATGAGTGTGAGAGCAACTATGGGATCGAGACAGGAGGTCTGCTTGTTCTAGTCCTATCCCAGCTCTTGGACTTGGAAAGGCGGAAGGTAATCTGTAAAAAAGGGAGATGGGCCCAGCGGAGAGATGGAAGGAAAGAAAGGGTGTGTGATTCAACTAAGAGCTTTGGTGCAAGAAGCATAAGAATCGTACTCGGAAATAGGAATCCAATCCTCAGCGGCAGTCGTTCAACTCTTTTGAGCGCCGCCGGCTCAGGGCAAGAGCAAAGCAGGTGCCGCCCAGGCATAAATTAGTGAGCGCTTGCGGAGTTTTTTCCATTCTTTGGAAAAGATTCAACAAAGGGAAAGGCCCGCCCCATTCAGTCCTCTCTGAATCGCACTCCTCCCGTTGGTCGCCTCCTATCTGCTCAGTCTCCCTGAGGCAACCTTTCTCCAGCATCCGGGATCTCTTTGTGACCTCGCCTACTCTACTCTTTAAGCTCGACTGTAGGGTGAGAGGGCTACCTTCACTCTTCTTCACAGGACCAGTCGGGATTCGATGCATTAGGGTTACAGACTCTGTCCCTAGCTTAGTCAGTAGAATAAGTCGCCTACTTGGGTTGGTAAGAGCTACTTAGAGTTCTTATTGGCGTACAGAAGAGATGGCCTGCACAGAGTAATAAGAAGGGCCTGATACTTTTCTCATAAAGAGATGAGATGATAAGCAGTCTGTGCACCTTCTTTTAGCTCTGGATGCCTCATGCGATAGGCGACTCTAGGTTCTTGCCTATAAGAGTAAGAGTGCTCAATGCTAGAATTGATAGGGGACGGACACTCAAGAGAATCTGACTCCTTGGCAAGAGAAGAGACCTACAATACCCTTCAACCCAATAGCTCAAAGGGGACGGGAACTATTAGGATCTGCTTGACAGAAAGTTCTACTTGAAAGATAGGAATAGTCAGAGTTCACGCTTCTTCTTGCTTTTGGAATCTCATATAATAGTAGTTCAAAAGCTTTCCACTTTGAGGACCCGGGTTGAAGCTAAAGGTATGAGAGAGCAGCGGGCTGGGGACCTAGCGTAGAGAGTTTATTCATTGAGTGCCGGATATTAGACAAAAGAGAGATTCATAACCGACTGCTTCATATGCATTGAGGTCAATAAATCCCCTTTTTATCACTTGACAGCTTTCAAAGAACCAAGAGCTCTTACTGACTTAGATAAAGGATGTGATTTGCCCCTGCCAAACACACAACTAAGAGGAGTGATTGAAGCGTAGCCCGTGCACTGGCTGAGTGAGCTCTATCTCTACTATAGGAAGTCAGTCAGAATCAGACTATAATGAGCAGCTACGGATAGCAGGCGGGTTAAATTACTCCCCTATTTGAAGCTTTAGGTGTGCGGACGGGCAATCCTCCGAAGCCAGCCAATCACCATCATCCCCAAAGACACTTTACATGAACTACTAGTGGGCAAGGACTCGAAAGGAAATTGACACAGCACCCCAGAGTCCCCGAAGAAAGAAGAAATAGAATCAGAAGTACGGCAGAGAGCAGAGTTAGAAAGAAAGGGGAGACCCCCAGACATCGGACCCTTGCCCTCGTTCACAAGCGCAGCACTCAAGTAAAGAAAGAAGTCACTCTGAGTTATGAGATGATCCCTTGCCTCATGTAGGATATAGCATATAGGAGTCAGTCACGTCTCTGGCTCGGCCCCTATTCGACCTCACTTTCTTCTTTGGTTCCTGTCCTTTATTACGATTATTGGGTTAAATAACTACCTTCACCTTCCTTAATCTACATAATCTAGTCTCTTATGAGCTAATCTGCCTAATTATTGAAAGGCGGGCAGCAAGGCATTAGAGGAGAGAGAAGTACTCTATCATTCGCCTACTGAGCAGACGAGGTCTATCCTTCTTTCCTCAAAGCTTATGGGTAAGGTAGATGGATTTGCTTGAGCTACGAGTGGGCACCGACTACGACTCCTGCCTCTCCTACTAGGACGGGATTTAGGCTGGCTCGGGGACAGTGAAGGAGAATCCCACCCCTAGCGCTTAGGGTGGGATCATATTCCACTTCTGCTTCGGTTCCTGACTCTCGGTCTAGCGAACATCCTCTAGCCTCCTCTAGTTCTTTCCCCTGCCAGTGACTGACTGGGGCATATGCGCATCTGCACGGTTAGGAATTTAATGAAAGCTTGAAGCTGCTCTTTAGAGATGGACACTTGAATTAGAAAAGAAAGAAGAAGGAGCCGCTGTCCAGAGCTCACGATTCGGCCATGAGACTGATCTTTATCGAAGCATCCACTACTCGATTGGGCTTCTTTACTATAAAAGAAAGTAATGTGCCCTCCAGAGGATTAGTCTCATCCATCTTGGAATGGCGACAGCCGGGACAGTGAGAACTGTACGCGGAGCCCTCAGTCTGAGCTCGAGCAGAAGCAGATAATGAGTCGAATACACTTCCGAGAGTCTAGGTTTAAAGAAAGGAAAGTGGAGCTGGCATTCGCGACTCTGACTCACATGTTGAATGGCATGGCTGAATAAAGATTCGTTAGTGCCGCTCTTGGAAAGGAAGAGTTCGTCCATGGGACGAAGCCCCCCAGGGCGATCGAGGCAATCCATATCTCTCCCCCCCCCAGCCCTTACATTCTTCTTCTTCCCCTTTTCCCGACTGATTTCCAGCTCATCAATCTATCATAGAGGCAGCTAATAGGTAGTTCTTACGACGAGACGATTCTATCAGTCTACTACTGTCCGACTGCAGGGTTAGGCGCTCCATCTCGCATGAAGGACCTAAATTGTTGCTTGGCTCCGGAGAAAAGGACTGGTAAGTTATGAATTAATATAGCAAAGCAAGTCCTAGCACCACATGAGCAAAACCATATACTCCCCGAAAGCATCAAAGTAGATCCAGCGCCTATCGCATTCGAGGGAGAGTAGTGTTTTTCCACTCTTCCCATTCATCCGCCCGAAGTCCCCTTATAAGAAAAGAAGCCCCTCCGGACTACTTAGCAAGATTGACTACAACATCCTATCTTCCTTTCACTATCCCCTCACCCCTCAGGGCATGAGGATCCGCCACCCAGGGCCCTCGAGATTGCTTCCCGGCGTCTAGCTCTTGCCATCATCTATTCACACTCTCCCGCTATGGTGAAGTCGAATGCCTCATCATCAGTCCCCATTCACTCTATCCATCACGCTCTAGAAGTGCAGTACTTGAAGGAATCGAACTCATCATCGGTCTAGTCCCCGCGCGCCGTACTCATTAATTCTCTTGATTTGATTAAGGATAGGACGACGGAATCTCCTTATCTCTTCAGCTGCTCCATGCTTGCCATACGCATACGATAAGAAGAAAAGAACTGGATAAAGATGAAGGACAAAAGTAGGACGAAGGTCCTACCCATGTCAAGTCGAACAGGAAGCCGGAGTCGATGCCTCGCCCGAGTCCATAGCATATCCTGGATTCAGTCTGCCTTGGGGCCATCTTACCTAAAAAGAGCTGGGGGCATAAGCTATATAAATTCTTTTGTCCCTTTCCACTTCAACAAGCCAATTATAATCAAGAACCATCCAGTATCGGATGTCGGATGCCAAACCAAGCAGGGCACGCGGTGATTGAATTAGCCGAGATATAATATCTGAATAAAGGGATAGGATAGGTAGTCCTCGATCGAAAGGCTTTCTTATCTGACTTTGGAGTCCACGTGGTCAGTGGGAAGGTAGGTAGTATGCTTCCGAGCTCAGGTAAATGGAAAGAGCCGGCTGGCATTGCACCAAAAGATAAAGTGAAAACTTAACAAAGTATAGCATCGTAGACTAAAAGAATGCGCCGGCCCATCTAGGTCGAGGAGATTCTTCGCCGCCCCTCTGCTCTGAGAGTAGCATAGCAGTTGGAGTCGATTCATAAAGTCCTGTCCAACCCGCTCCTCTTTTCATTCCCAATAGACCGTCCTCTCATGGCATTTGGATATTCATTCGACTAGAGCGATTCACTCGTTTCATTTCACGATAGCGACGATTTTCATCTGAATTTATCATCTTTCATCTGAATTTGGAATCTTCATTTCACTGACTTCTATTTCATTTCATACTCCAGCTCTGAGTTCACTAGTTTCATCTGAGCCCACTTCTTGAATATACAGAAATGTTGTAAGAAGTACAAACTGAACACTTTTATTGAAA